>JAQIVZ010000290.1:0-81562 GCA_034700945.1 Arrhopalites spinosus
CTATAAAAAATTTGTATACAGACCCCCCCCCCCCTCCCTCACTCCTCTCTCTCTCTCTCTACTTCTACTTTGCCATATTAAAACTATGGGTCTAGGTCCTTTAAACTTAGTTGTGATTTCGAATCTGGCCAAGTCTATTTCCTTGGCGGTGGTAATAGTTAGCGTTTGTAGATTTTTACACCATGTCCATCAAGTTTTACTTGGCACACACAAAATCCATGGAATTGGATCCAACTTATTGCTCAAGGCAAACAACATCCACACACACACACACTGAAAGGGAATGGGATCTTCCCAAAAACTCATGTCCCAACTTGTAAACCACCCGCTTTTTCCCCTCCGAATTTTTTTTTCAACAAGTTTATACATGCACATGTATAGAATGAGAGAGAGAGACAAGGTGGTGAGTAAAACTATTGTTATATATAAACAACATGGTTCATAGTTTATAACAATACCCCTATCCAACCATATCCCGCTTTTTTTGCACTAACAAGGAATACCAAAGACAAGGATATATAGAGTCGGCTTTGTAAAGAAAAGGATAAGAATTTTTTTAAACTCATTTCCATTTCTTTTCCTTCTAAAAAATGTTACTACTTTTAGTAGAGCAAATAAAATTGAGGTTTTTAATCGTCGTCTTTAAGTTTAAGCTGGCAGAATCAATAATCTGACACATTTGCTAATATTTTTGTTAGTTTTCATTACGAAGCAAGATTCGCACATGATTTTAATGCAATTTTGACAAATTATGCATTAAAACTATTTTTAAATTAATTATTTTGTAAATATATTAAAAAAATTATGGAATAAAAATTTAACATTTATGCCAAAAGTCACAAGCGCACGTGCCACATGGTTGCATTACCACCACCACCAAAAAAAATGATGACAGGAAGGGCAAATGTGCAATTAATGGGAATGATAAAATTGTAATTTTTTTACACTCCCTGTAAGTAAGTAGTAAACCTCCTAAAAAAACTAAAACTCGTGGTTAAATCTGGGTCTGCCTCCCACAAAAAATTGCGTGTATCTCTCTCAGTCAGCTGTAATTGTGTGAAGAAAGCTATTTATAGAGTTTGGGAGACAATACAAGATGTGTAAGATAAAGGAAAAGTGTAGACAATATTTTTTTTGATTACACATCCCAAACAAAAAAAGAGGAAGAGACAACAACAAGTCTATACAAGTTGCAACTAAAATTTTATAGTCAAGACTTCGCTTATCTCGTCAGTTGGTAGTAAGATTGTTCCTACTAAAAATTTACTTGTCCAAGTTGTTGGTAAAAAACAAAAGCAAGAAAAAAAAAACTATTGATTTTCTTTGCATTGCATTAATATAGAAATTGTGTATAGATAATGCATGGAAAATGTTTTCTCTACTTTCTCTCTATGTAGAGAGAGAGATATAGAAGATGGATATAGAGAAAAGTAAAAGAAAATGGAGTAAAGAAAAAAATGAAACAAAAAAAAGAGAGAGAGATGTGGATATACTCAATATAGATATGAATCTGCATAGAAAATGTGAGCCAAGTGAAAATTAAATTGTACAACACAACTTGAGCAGAGGCATCATATAAAAAGGTACAGCTGGAGCAGATTTTCATGAATTATTCCGATCTCAAGTCCCCAGGGTTGGGAAAAAGCAATGAGATTTTACATCTAGAGGCAACAAACCCGTGAAAAAATATATATACCCAGACAAAAAAACACAACAAAATATACTAACAGGGGTGAGAACAGCTTTCTCTCTCTCTCTCTCTTTCTCTTTACAAAATGGCTATGGATAAAAATGTAGAGTCAAAAGATAGACAAAAAACATTTACCTTTCTTTTTATTTACCTAAAACAAGTAAAAGAAAGTTAAGTAAAAAAAATATACAAAATACTTTCTTTTTTTTGACTCATTCTCAGAAAATGAGCCAATTACTATTTTTTAATTGGAGGTTAAGGACTCATTTCTGTACATGAATAATTTTTTGACAAAGTATTTTTATTACTAGCAATATTTGTACGGACAAGAAATTTAACTTAAGAATTGGAATCTTCCTTTTTTGTATTTACATGAAGAAAATAACAATAGACATCCCTCCCTTTGAAAGAAGAGTTTGTGGTGGGTTATTTGGTGAAATTGAGGGTAATGGAAGACGATGGGGGAGGGTAGAAGCAAGAGAGAGAGAGAGAGATTCCATGGAATGAGCGTACAAAATAGAAAATAGTGGAGGAAGGGGGATGGAAGATGGGATGACTTACGATGATGCTTTTGGATGAAACTGGCAAGGGAATTGGGAATCGTGTGAAGAATCACAATCATGAATTGAACAAGCAGTCGAGAAAATGCAGATAAGAAAGCAAGAGAGAGAGAGAAAGTTTCCTCTAGAGTCTTTCCCAAACATTTCTCACCATGTAACTTTCCCTTATTCTTTTTTTTTACACGACACACGCAGCTTTCCATCATAATATGGGCTGAAACAACTACCTTTCTCTATTTTAAGTTAAAGTCTTGATCTCAATTCATTTTTTTCAGTCTTTACTATTAAATTCTTATATAAAAAAATATATAAAACGTTGAAAATATCGGACAAGAAATCATTCTCAAATTTTTATTTTTATTTTTTTGACTACAGATACAAGTACAGATACACATCCATTTAAGTTGCCGTGTATCTGTACAGATACAAGGAGTGAAGAGCCAGAGGCTTGTTTTTTTATCACAAGTAATGTTCTTGTTATTACTTGTTTTATAGTCTTCTATTATTCATCCTTGTCTTTCTGCCTCAAATTTTTGCACAATAAAAATTGTATCAAAAAACTTCATTCTTTTCTCTTTTACTTTCACCATGTACTACTACAAACTACTACAAAATACAATTTTTTTTGCAATTCTTGTAAAATTTATAAAATATATCTACACACGAATAAAAATAGATATTCTAAGAATAGAATTTGTGAACAATTTTTATTTTTTTGTGAGATGATTAAATTAATTATGATTGTCTCTTTATTGTAAAATTGCAAAATTCTTTTTCAAAGAAAAGCTCAAAACCGGTTTTGAGTTTATGAAGTCACTACTCTCTTTCTCTCTTTCAGTATATAAAAAAAATTGTAATGAAGTTGGTCTTGAAGAATGTGAGTTAGATTTTATTTATGTGGAGACGATGAAGAGGGTTAAGTGAGCAAAAAAACATGTAGGGGAAAAGTGGCAGAGTTACATCCAGTGTGTGTATGTCTTTCGCTATTCTTTTCCATGGGATGAGCCAGATTGTGTATTTTCTGCGAGAGCAACCGTTGCCTTCCCTTTGCCACACTCACCCGGCCCCAGTCTCATACTCGAGAGATTGAGGAGGAAAGAGTGATGGGATCGAACGCTAAGAGAGAGAGAGAGTCTTGGTTTTTACAGAGTTGAGGGTGTAAAAAAAGGAAGGAAGGAATAAGAAAGAAGGTTAAGAGATAGAAAGGAGGAGGAGGAGAAGGGGGGAGGGGGAAGATTGGCAAGCAATAGAATTTTATGAAGTCATATTTTTCCGAAATAAATTTCAGATAGGTTTCCTCCTTTTGTAACTCTTTTGGAGTCAATGAGCGTCTTGATATGGAACCAAGAAAATGGGTAATTTTGAAGAAAAATCAATCTCCCACTTTTTTCCGAATCTATTTGCTCCTACTCCTACCTTCTTGTATCCCCTTCATACACATACACATGTATACATATACATGTATATAATAATATATGGCATTTTCTATGTATCACATTTTCTCTCTCTCTGTCTGTCACAAGACCTTTACCCCCATCCGACTTATTTCCTGATAAAAATCTAACGTCTTCTCTCTCTCTCTTTCTCCGTGTCAGTACAGACGTCTAAGGGAGGAAGTGTACTAGACATACCTAGAGAGTGGAGTATGGGAAAATGGAGACAGGAATTCAAGAAAAAAGTAGGGACTTTACACATAGTTACTTACTTCGCCATAGATTTCTCTGTTATAAAAATTGTAGAATAGAATTGAAGACCTCTTAGTTTCATCGCTACGCTCTAGATTCTAGGATTTGAGTTTTTTTTCCATTGAGAAGTTGAGAGTGAGAGAGAGACGGAGGTTGGGGAATGAATTTTCCGGTGAGATTTTCTAGCCTACATTTTATTTTTATGTGTATCAAGAGCTGAGAAACGGCCCATTCAACTTGCCTTTTGCCCTCCCTCTAATCGTCAGTTTGATGTTTTGATGAGTACAATAATACATAAGGAGTTAAAGCCCTAACTGTGATTCTACGATTGTCCTGTAATACAGATACAACTCTCTCTCTCCTAGTTTGTACTGTGGTTTTGACTTGTGTGATTTTCACTTTCACTTTCTCTCTTGAAGAAAGAGGGAGGGTTTTCTGTTATAAATGATGGAGTGGGGGAGAGTTTTGGGTTCATGTGGAGTCTCAATATGAGAAACGGAACCACATAATTTCATGAATAATGATACATTAACATAGTGGGTTATATATGAAGAAAGTCTCTGTATTGTTAAAATGAGGAAACTTATGCCTCCAACCCCCCCTCCTTTCACTTTCTCCCTGCTGCTCTATCCATAAAAACTCCTTTCCTAAGACTGGCTTCAATCTTAAAGTGAAAGTTTTTGGGTGTATCAATTCAATAGTCACGAATTTCTTATTTTTAGAAATATTTCAAGCTTTATGGGGAAAATACAAAAAATGTATTTTTGTAACAATAAAAAATATATAAAAATAAATAAAAAAAGAAAGATGTTTTTTTATATTTATATTTTTTATAAAGTAATAAATGACAATATAGTGATAGTACTGATATGTCTTATCAAAAAATAAATTTTATTATGAATTTTTTTTGTAGAGACACAAGTGAGATGGTGGGACGACGGGAGGCCGGGGAGAATGAATGGTTGAGTTCGGAAGAGACTCGAAAACATTTTATCGCCAAATATCAAGATGGTTGTCAGATTGGACTTTATGGATGGAGGAGACGATGTCTATTCCTCGTCTTGACCATTCTTCTCCTCCTTGTTGTCATCAATTTGGCTCTCACATTATGGATTCTCAAAGTCATGGAATTCTCCTCCGTAAGTCAAAAAAAAACTTTTTTTTCAAATGTCAAATCTCTTTACAGTTTTCATTGTTATTCTTGTTTTTTTGTACAAATTTCAATTAGATATTTATACAAATTACTTTCCTTTTTTCTTGTTGTGTTGTGTGAGAGCTTCTATTTTCTCACTTCAAAACCAACTGTCCATTCAAAGACCTCCCTCTTTTCCTTTTTGATCTTAAAATCTCTTTAGAGAGAGAGAGAGATGAAGAAAGGGGAGGGGGTTAGTTTTTGGATCTCAATGTTTCTTTGCTTTCTCTCTCTCTCTCTCTTGAATGCCAATGTCAATTGAAAAAGAGTAAAATTGTATAAAAACAGTTCTTTAAAACGTTTGTCTTGCTTTATTTTCTATGAGACTTTTAGAAAATAACACAGTAGTTTTGTAAAGCCAATGTACATGTATTTAAGAAAATTTCATTTCATTTGCATGAAGGCTAAACATTGACTTTGTTCGTCACTTCAATCTAAACAAGAAAGAGAGAAAGTCCTTTTTCTCTTTCTTCTTTCTATGCAGATACTGATATTTAACATAGAGAGAGAGAGAGGGAGAAAGTATGGGGGACTTGGGGATGGCCAGAGGAAATGAGAAAGAAGTAAGGTGTGCCTCATGTTGTAATTATAGAAGATGAAAGGCAGGCGAAGAAAGTCCTCTCACACAGTCACAGCTACAGTGAAGACATTCAAAGATGAAACATTTCTTGGAAAAAGGATTTCTATTGAAAACGAACCACGCGAATAAATTCAAATGCATTACCCAAATCAGTTTATACACAAAATAAAATACATCTCTCTCAAGTGAAACTCCTTTGGGGTTCTTCAATGATGAATACCTCAGATGGTTCGTCCTCTCCCTACTTTCACCTTATTTTACCAATAACAAGAAGAGAGGGAGAGGGGGAGGGTGTGTGTAACAAATATTGAAATATAGACACATTCACGCTACAATATCTTTGTATACATAAGACCAGTGTAAAAAAATCTACCTACTCGTCTCTCTCCCCCTTCTCCATGTAATTTTCTATGCTTATTATATATAACATAGTCTATTGATCAATCTCAAACTCATTCTTGAAGCTCAAAAATACTTTCCATAGTGTGCTCCCTACTCACTCCATATTCCATCACTGGACTCGAGAAGTCGTGCCAACAAACTTGAACGTGAACTTGATTCACCGTCTTATCTGACAAATTCATAACGTTTACGGAGAGAAAAAAAATCTTGTACATATTCAATAAGTGCGTATGAGTTACACGACACTTTTCTAGCTTTAGTGTGAGACAGACTACAGATACGTCAGCCTGTATCACACTCCTGCTTCAAGTCATAAAAAAATGGAAAGTCGTAGAGAAAGTGAGAGAGAGAGAGAAAATTGCTGATCGCATCGAGACAAACAATCCTTCATTTATTTCCTCATTTCCTATTTTTCACAACATAAACAACGACTCGACTCTCTCCCTTCCATTGTTGTGGCATGTTACTTTATACGTAGTTGTACGTACATGTTTAGTTATGTATGAAAAAAATATAACTTTTTCAAGTTGTAGAATGTGTCACTCAAGACTTGGTCCATTTATTATGGGAAAAAATGTAGGGAATATATTTTTTGCGTAAAAAAATTGTTTTATCCTATAAATATTATCTACACACACACACACAAGTACGCTGTTGAAGTCTATGTCTACGTTCACAGTTTTTTTGTATCGAACTCAAACTCAAGTTATTTTTTTTGGTGCAAAAATAAGGAAATGAATTTTTCATTGGGTGAAACTTATCGTGTTGTTGTTTTCTTTATAATATTGACTTTATAATAAAAAAAAGAAAGTGGAGAGAATTTAATTGTTTTTAGTTTTCAGCAATCAATCATATATTTATTTAGCCTACATAATAACTGAAGTACTGTACACTGTACAAAGATAAAGTATAGCAAGTGTAGCAGCTGCTCTGTGTGGTGTTTTGAAATAAAGACAAAGAAATCCTTGGAAAAAAGAAGTTTTGTTGGGAAGAAACATTACACCTTTAATTCCCTTGTTGTTTTTTGGTACATGATACAAGAATTTTACTTGAAAGGAATATAAAATAGTAAAAGTTTATGATTGTCTAGTATTTCCACAAGGACTTGAAGAAGAAAAAAAATATTCAGAAAATGAGAAAATCCTTCAACACTTCAAGTCAGTTATGGCTTAACTAATGCAAAAAGAAATTCAGCTTGACTAGGATTAAGATTGAAAAGTAAACAACGGAATATGAGAGTAGTCTTCATAAATCTTGAGAGAGAGAGAGAGAGAAAGCAAGAGAAAATAATTTACATGCTTTTTCTATGGCTTATAAATATCACAATATTAGGTACATACAGCTACATGAAGGTTAATAAGCCAACACTTTATTGACGTTGTTTTCAGAATGTTTTTTTGTGGGGAAGTGAAGATAGAAAAAAAGATGTGCAATATTATTACTATGAGATTCCTCCCCTCCTTCACAAGAGGAGTCTCCATGTAGGATATGATTACTCAAAAAATATGAGCTCCAACACAACTTTATGAGACCAGCATAAAACTTATTCTTGTCGATGAACCAGACTAACAAAACAGAGAGAGAGAGAAAGTAGAAAAAAAGACAATGGACCACCATATGCAAAATTTGTATACAAAAGTAGACATTTTGTAGTACAAAAGAAGAGAAAACAAATGAGCAAAAAGTTATGTGAGATGGAGGAGGGGGAGGACTGGGAAGAGAGGGGGGAGAAATTAAAAATATGAAGGAAACATGGGAGTTAGGAAGCTCATAATAAATTCATAACTCATGCAGTGCAGATCATCTATCATAGAGTACAAAATTTATATCTAATTTGAGAGTGGAGGCAGCATGTGTTGTGTAAGAATACTCCGAGATGAGGTGAGAAGATTTAATAGACGCACCTAGGGAATCCATTTAAATACCTATGAATATTTTAGCATCATTTACTATTCAATCTAATATTCAAACTACTCGCACTTGAACGCAAAACCAACCCCTACAATAAGCACACACACACACACAAACAAACATGTACACATCCCCCCTCCCTTTCACTTCTCAATCTTCAATTTCCCTTTCTCTTACCAAATACAACTTTCTCTTAGAGTCTATGTCGAATGTGTATATGGATTTTGGGGAAGAAATAAAACCAAACACTTTCTCTCTCTCTGTGTGTGAGTGAAAACCCAAAATTGTCTTGAAATTCTCCAATTCAGGAAGGAACCCGCCTAATAGACACTTCAAGTTGGTTGTGGAACATCAAATTATGACAGTTGCCTCACCCTTTAGATTTCCTTCTAATTCATATAGATGAGATCTTAAGAAGCTACAAGGAATGCAATTAAGCTTGTTGTGTACTCTAGTAATTGAATATTTTAACTCTCTATTTTACTCAAAGTCCTTTCCCTTTACTAAATTGGTGATTTTCCAAACCTCTTGAACATTTTGAGAAATAAAAACCAAAAAGTAAACTTTGTTTTGTGTCAATTTCCCTCCCCAATTCATTTCCCCCCTTTTTTCTCTTTGCATCACTTCTTTTTTTATATAAAAAAGGAAAGTGAATTTAAAAATTTACTTTTTTGTTGTATAATTATATTACGTGTTATATAAATATTTATATAAATTAGCCTACAAATTAAATAATAATTAGGACAAAATCACAGATATACAATTAGGACAGGTAATTTTTTTGCAATAATCAATCCAATTATGGCGATGCATATCTGTAGTGAGTTATGAAGGTGAAAGTCAAAAGAAAAGAGGGGGATAAGAATTTTGGGGAATTTGTTCTATGTTAATTGTGTGATGAATTATTCAGACAAGATTTAATGGAATTCCTTGAGTAAGAGAGAGAGAGAGAAAATGGAAAATACATTGGCTTCCTTGTGAAATGTTGACTGTCTTTCTCTCTCTTTATTTGTGGATGATAAAAGATGAGAGAGGAAACACTTGGTTATGCATGAAATGGAGAGTGTGTGTGTGTTTGTGTGGTAAGGAAGGAAGGAGTTTTGTAAATCCAATGATAAGCGAGCCACAACTTCATCTAATCTTTTCCGCTGTTTTTCATTCATTTCAACCAGACTTCTCGAATTATTTATGGTCTCCAATATCATCTTTTGTTTTATGAATATGCCTATCACATTTATCTCCCTCTCTTATTTCCCCCCCCCCTCTCTCTCTCTTCCTTTACTTTTTGCTTTCTTGTTCCACTCGTGATGGCAAATATGAAAAATTTCCTATAGATTCTGTGTAACGTTGTGTGTGTGCAAAATATTTTGACAAGGCAATTTTCAACCCAAACTAACATTTTACTATTAGGCCCATTTACAGTGTACAAGGAAATGTCACTTTGGATTTTAAAATCAAAGTTTAGCTAAATTCCCACAATTTTTGTAAGACATAAATTGTCAATTATACTGAATATTTTATTAGTGCAGATTTGTATTTTTTGCACAAGAAAATGAAGATTTTTTTTACTAGAGATTATCTCTGATTTTCTATCTCCCCTAATTTTACAGTTTAAAAAAATCCATCAAGGTGATTCGACACAGTGTAACAATGCGAGAATTTGTGACTAATTTGCCTTGAAAAGTATGAAAAATTGTGGTGAGTTTTTTTTCTCCTCACAATCCCCATCACAATGAAATGATACAATCATCAAGTGGAAGTGGGGTGATGAATGGGGATTGGAAAGGCATATGTTTTGTCACAAGATTCAAAGATATGAAATAATGTACAACTTAAATCAGACAGAGCCAGAGAGAATATTTGTGCACAGATTTCTCTCAAAGATTTCTTCGAATCTGTCGTCCACCTTGCAAGTCAAAGCATGGTGTTGTAAAAAAAATTGCTGAACAAGTAAATAAATATTGTCAGCATGAAACTTTTAGTCTGAGGGTTGATTAGATCACTTCCGTTTCTTGTTTGTTGTTTCACTTGTCTGTGAATTTAGACTCCATACAGTCTGCTGGAAGAAAAATGTGTACAAAAAAAATCCTCGTGATGGAATCTCTTTGAAATATGTGCATTTCTGTTAAAAGTATTGAGCTTCATATGATCCCCCTTAGAAAGTGTGTTGTATTTATTGAAAAAATGCAACGTTATCAGAATATACGCTTGAAAAAATGAATGACGACTAAAGGATCACCCTGAGTCTCACATGACGCTAGAGAGAGACAGACAAAAAAGTAGAAAAGGTATTGACAGTTGAGTTGCGACCTCACAAATAACTTTTGTGCTTGAAATATTCATCAAGAGAGAGAGAGAGAGAGAGTACATACAAAAACACTTGGCATTTTTTTGTGCATCCCCAGAATTTTGGCACGGACCATCCAAAACCGCGCTTCCTACCCAACAATTCGCACTAAAGAAGACTCTCCATGTGTGCTTTATTTATATACTTAGAGAGAGAGAACACACATGAGAGTACCTACATGGACTTGCTCCATACGTCGAAGCTCATGTTTCGATTAACAAAACACGCATAAGCGTGCATATACAAAATATCATCCATGAAAATGCATTCAAACCTTCCCTTCTATACAACACTGACTGAGAATAGCTTAAATCTTATACATGGCAGAGTAAGATGAAAGAGAAAAAAAGTAAGAGGGTCTAGGCTACCAGCACATGTCGTTCGTCGTCGTCACATTTGGGTCTCTTGATCTCCATCTCCACGGAGCATTTACCTCTCCCCCGTGTCAAGCATTAGCATACCTTCCTCTTCATACAATTCAACCCAACCATCTCTGTCATTCACTCTTCCTTTGACTCGTTAGTCATTTTTCGTCATGGACCGAGTCTCATGACAAAAAAGGAAAGAAGAGGTACAGCGTCAAATTATTTGTGGACATAAATGTCAATCTCGTGTGAAAATATTTCTAATTATGACTTCAAAAACTGCCAAACTATTCCCCCCCTCACTTTGCATTTTACACTCATAATTACAACCACATTTATTAACCCCCTCCTCACCTTTCTCCACCCACATCCTTATTATTTATTATTTGAGTGAATTTGAAGCCTCATTATTGTACTACAAATATTTCAAAGCTTTTTTCAGTCATGAAATATTCAAGAGAGAGAGAGAGAAAGCTAAAATGGAGAAAAGATTGAGTTTAAATTAAATTAGGTTATAATTTTTTGAGTTTACTAGACAAAGAACAAAGAGAGAGAGAGAGAGAGAGAAAAAAAAAGTTTGAAGGCATGTTGACAAGGGGAGGATAGATTGTGGATGTTGGAAAGATTGAAATTGAGATGTGTTATATGGAAATGTGGAGATGAGATGAGAGGGGAAAAAAATTGACTCTTGTTTTGGTGACTGTTTTTAAAAAGAATGCTCTCTCACTTACTCATTAATCTCTTTTTTTAAAAAAATGACTCAAGGCATTCAATTGAGAGTTTGAGAATAGCCTAAAATATTAACAGATGACTTTTTTTTTCTTTTGCTTCACTTGTCTCAAAAATGAAAGTTGTGCATGTACACTGTACAGTGTAGGCTAATATATGTAAAGGTAGGGAGGCATGAGAAGGATAAAAGATTCCGTGGGCGTGAGCTATTTTTGCACTTTTGTATATGTACTGTACACATACTTGTACTCTGTACTTTTGAGTAAAGTGTGTGAATATTTTTAAAATAAAATTATTTATAAATTCCAATAGAAAATGTGAATAAATTTACCTATGTAATACCAAGAATTCGACTCTGACAAATTTTTATACAAATTTTTTTAAATATCTCTAAAACCGTTACATGTACAGATACAAGACCATTGAATTGGTAAAATTTAATTGTACAGCTAGAGCTACAACTACAACTATTAATTTAAATTGGCTAAAAGGAACCATTAAAAAGAGACACAAAGATTGGAGTGATTTCTATTGCAAAAATTATTGGAAAGATATTTGTGCCATTAAAATTAAATCAGGATTGTAAGGGCAAAGGAGGCTGTAGTTCAGAAAAAATAAAAGATATTTTGTGTAATATCTATAGATATAGATACATCTATTGGCATGAAGCAATTAGGATTGGAATACATAGACAAAAAATTTATCTCTATAGTTATACAGAGTTATAACATAATGCCAGAAAAAATGAGTCTCGACCTCTAGGGTTGGCGTTATCTTAAAAAAAAGAAGATGCGTTGCTTCGGTGTGTCCTTTCTTTTCGTTTTTCCGCTTTGCTGAACTGAGTTTTGTCATTTTGCCCAGATACCCTTGTCGTCGTCTCCATCCTCGTCGTTTCTTTTCTGTTCCATTTTTTTGTTGTGTAGAATCTAGAAAATATCAGAGAGAGAGAGAGAGACTTTGGTTATGTGGTTCGGGATGCGGATTATTACGTCGTGTCATTACTCCACGAACCAACATCCTAATATACTCCTCCTCCTCCCTTCCATCTCTCTATCATTCCACTCCGGTCCGCTTCCTCCTCCTCCTCGTATATCCCTCGAGTCTCCTACCCTGCCAATCTGCTCAACAGTTTATCATTTTGTCTCTCTCAATCTCCTGTTTGTACACACACATACACACAGCCTAAATGATGAGCATTCGTAAGGACTCACTAGATTTTTTTGGAAGGTATTTATAGTACATTACATAGTGTGGAATGTTACAAGAATATTATTATTTCAACCTTTGGAGCAAACCAGGAGCACCTCCATAAAATATAATGGCAAATGGGAGGAACAGGAGAAGAAAGAAATGAGAAGATACAAAAAATGAAAACTAGCATCATTATCTTATTTTTTAAGAGATGATTTCAAAAAAAGACAGGGAAAATTGTATCTGTATTGAGAGGAAGAAATTTTACAATTTTTATACATTAGATTGAACACATTTTTTCATAGAATATAAGCAACATGATTATATCATGTAGATTTTTTTACTGAGACAATGTTGACTCTGATGTGAGACATTAGAAAAAGTTTGGTTAAGCGCTGAAGCGGCTACATTCCATTATTTATATTTTTATGCATGTAAAATTGGTGATTTAAACCAAAGAGAGAGAGAGAGATGAATTGATGATGAGCCCTTAAATGATGGGGATAAGACAGGCTGATGACCCTCCATGTTACAAAAAAGGAGATAAAAAAATGGAGGCTAGGGAAGACGAAACATTTTTATTATAGAATCCTTTTTTGTATGGATGATAAGAGATGGTGGTTGACAAGACAAGGAGAGAGAGAGAGAGAGAGAGAGAGAGAGATTCACACAGGTAAAAAGGAGAACGTGAGAGTTGAAAGTTACTGGACTCATATTGAGACAAGAGAGAAGAGGAGGAGGAGGGTAATGGAGAAAAATGGAAATTGATATAGGAGATTTTGATGGTAGAATCTTTTAAAATCTGTCCCTCCATTTTTATCTTTCTATCTATATTCCTAAAGTAGAGACGCTTAGCTCCCTCGTTCCTCCAGAGAGAGGAGGATGAATGGATGGTGGTGGTAGTCGACGGATTTTGAGGTTTTATAAAAGCAAATCATAGAGGATTTAGAAGAAAAGGGCTGAAGATCCAATTCTCAATTCGATTAGAAACACATGCCTCCTGACGGAGACTGGCATTTGGTAGTAATATATGACATCTTTGTACGCCATTCCTTGGGTCATGCATTCCAAAAAAGGAAGGGTGACAAGTCTGATGGCCTTTCTCCAACACCCCACTCCAACTTCCGCTGTCGATGAATTTATGCGACTGGGAAACAATCCTCCTCTTAACAACCATCCCCACTCTCTCCATGATTACCCACCTGATATTCATACGAGAGCCTCTCTCCCCCCTCCTGAAAAAAGACAGGGATGATATAAAGCAAGAGGAAGGACGGGAAACTCGCCTCTAAAAATGCGTGGGTCCTTCTTTTATACTTTACCCTCTTCATTCAACAGAGAAAGTTACAATGAGCTATATATCTGTATTCTGAAAATATAGTAAACGAGGATTGGAACAGTCATTGTTAAAATGGGAGATACAAACATATATATATTAGCATAGTTTCTATAATGGAAGGTAAGTAAAGGGATTGAGGAGGAGGATTCAAAAGAGAAAGCGCGAATGAGAGTTCTCTCTGGCTCTTCACTCACCATCATTCTTCCTTTCTCCTTGCTCTACTTCTCTCTCTCTCTCTCTCTCTCTCTCTTGGTTTGATATGTAAACGGGTGAGAGTGGGAACTGACATAGAGAAAAAGGGAGAAAAAGAAGGGCCATCATGCAAAAGGATTTTACTCGTGTTATTTATAGGCCAGTTTGTGAGAGCTAAAAGATCCGGAAATGAGAACCGGAATCAACGAAAGAGCATTCCACTTTTCCTTTCAACGCAATCTGCCTTTCTTCATCCCTCAGCATGCTACAGCATGCTCCCCTTGTTGTACACATGGGAGAGAGATAGGGAGAAGGTAGACAGGGGCTGGTTGTTCTTTGTTCTTTGTGCTTACTTGTGTTCATGTCTAGTCTATCTACTCGTACGAGTGTACATAACTCATTCCCTCACTTTCCCAATCTTTTTCCCTTGTTCAAGCCCCATTAGAACCATAACTCGTCTATACGAGAGAATAATATCTTCTTAAACTTTTACTCTTTCTCCTTTTGCTTTCTCTTTCTCTGTGGCTAAAGCACACACTCAGTCGACGCACATGGAGTATTGATGATATTATAAATCGACTGCCAACTCAAACACTTTCTAACGTCACTATATAATTGATATGTACATCTATTTATTATACCCCCCTCCCTCACTTTCTCTCCTTTCTCCCTTCACGGGGGATGATGCCCGAGTCAAATCATAGACTTTTGTATATAAACTCATCTTGTTAAAAATCAACTCATTCACAATTGAAAGAGACGTATTAATTAACAAATTAAGAAGTATCAATAGAGACACATTGTGTAAACAAGTAGAAATTGTACAATGTAAAATTATAAATTTTACAAATGGTTATTAATAATTTATGGTTGTCAAATCAAATTTATTTTACTCACAATCAAATTGTTTTTTTTTCCTTTCATTTTTGTAGGAGGGCCTTGGACCACTCAAAGTCGTTCCAGGAGGAATTCAACTGAAGGGTGAGGCAGTGGTTTTGGACAGCTTGGTTGCATCCAGAATTCGATCCAGAAAAGGCCAACCTCTTTATATTGAATCTACTCGAAATATTAGTCTTCAAGCTCGTGCTCCTGATGGGCGAATTCTTAACAAAATCTTCCTCGGTAATAAATAATTTCAATGTTTTTAACAATCAAAATTCAAGCCATTAATTTAATTTTGCCAACAATGCATTGGTTATTGCTAAGAAAATAAAAGTGTGGCCAAGAGGTCAAAAATGCTTTCTCCTTCACTACTATTACTGTACAGTGTACATATATAGTACATGATTCATTCAATGAAGAGTCCCGTGTTAAAGATACGGAGAAAGGAATGAAGGGGAGGAGAAAGATTTGGCGATGGTTGTCCATGTATGAGAAGTTGGAAGTGGATAAATGGCTAAATAAGGCACAAGCTTTGCGATAGATGATACATAGCTTTATATGTGAAGAAAAAAGAAGATATTTTTACTTGAGTGATCTTTCCATGGTAGGGGATGACAAACTAGACATACAAGCCAGCGGAATGAAAATAACAGATACCAGGGGACGACTTCTCTTCTCAGCCGATAGAAAGGAAGTTCTTGTGGGTGCTGAATTGCTCCGTGTCACTGGTAACAGCCAAAAAATTCTTTATCTTCTTTTTTGTTTCTTTTTCTTTCTACAAATACAAATACTCTTTTGTATGATAAAAAGCCCAGAACCATATTATTTTTGTCTTCCATTGTTTCATTAATTTTTGATGACAAATTTTTACAAAAAAAAATTAGGGATAAATTAGTTGCCAATTTATTTATGAATCTTAATTCCTTTTGAGCTGGACCCATGCAATAAATTTAAATTTAAATGACATTGACATGATTCTAAATTACAATGGAAGATAGTGAAATGTTCTTTGGGATTTGACTACATGGCCAATGGGGAAAGAGAAAGGGGGAGAGAAAGTGAGATCAATTGTCTTGTTCCCTGTCGTACAAAAAGAGAAAATAGTCCAAAAATTTTTTTCAGTCTCACTTGGGTTCATGGGTCTGCATGTGAGGAAAGCTTCTAAAAAATGCTTTTTATGCTCCCCATTTTTTGGGTTGTATTCGACTCCATCCGTTGGTTGAAATCTGGCGTATATCCTTGTCGGAAGCCTTTTTTATTCGTTATTTACTTTCAAAATTGGATCTCTAATGTAAGAGTAGAAGTGAAAGAGAGAGAGAGAGAGAGAGAAAGAGGGAGAGAGAGAGAGAAAGAGGGAGAAAGTAAGATGAGGGGTTTTTTCACGTGGCACTTTTCATTTCATTCGTCGTCCTTGTCGAGGCCCTGTCAATTCAGCGGGCTCTCGTATTTTCTCCACTTTCTCTCCCTTTCTCTCTTCATCTTTTGTTCTATTTTGTTCTAACTATAGAGTAGGACTTGGAGGCTCATTAATGATCTATCATGTTTCGAAAAATACTCTCATTTTCAGGGGAAGGAGGGGCTATTTTCCATGGCTCTGTGCAAACCCCCCTTGTTCGAGCCGAGTCTGGTCATGAACTAAGGTAGTCATAGTCACGCTTATTCCCCCTCTCTTATTTTTTGTCTACAAATATCTTTTTATTTTCTCTATAACCCAATTTTTTATTCTTTCTCTACTTTCTCCAAAACCAACAAACTAATTTTCATAATTTTGTCATGCATGTATATTTTTATCTATCTGTAAAAAATAAATTTAATTATTTACATGACCTCCCTACTCAAAATTCCATGTCCCCATAATTTTTAAGCCTACCTTTTTAATACTTGCAGACTTAACTAAAAAATGACCTCTAGAAAATTTTGTTGTTTCTATTTATGAAAATAATTATTTATGTAAATTCAAAAATTCAGATTAGAGTCCCCAACGAGATCTCTGGAAGTCCTTGCGCCACTCGGCATAGCCATTGAGTCGAGAGCTGGAGATATTAGTGCCACTTGCCTTACGGATCTTAAGCTTCAATCTGTAGCTGGCTCCGTATGTCTTTATATTATTTTTTTGGTCAACTTTTAAAATTAAATTAAATTAATATTAAATATTAAATTGATGTTTGAAGGTACGCCTGGATGCCCCAAATATTTATTTGCCAAAGCTACAGACTGCGATCGTTTCAACAGCAAAACTTCCCACAGCAAGTGCCACGAGCACTTCCTCGACGAGTTCATCGAATAGAGTTGTTAGTCGTCCTGCTGAAGTTTATCAAGTTTGTGTTTGTGGTAAAGGACGAGTTTTCCTTGCCCCTCCTGATGGACCTTGCATTGCTGACAATGACGTTTGTCGGTGAGTTGAGGTCACTCTTGATTGACCTCTCAATTCTGCCATTAAAGTATCCACACATTTACTACTGCTTAGCCACGCTCATGATTTAATGACGAAGCTAGATAAAGACATTCAAGAATTTTTTTGTCCTCAACTGAAGAGACTCAAGAAAAAATAATTAATTTCTTTTTTTTCAGTAATTAATTCTATTCTAAAACTGTGCAAGTCACAAGTTTTTAAAAAATTTAAATATTGTTTTTAAATAAAATTTATCTTATAAGCGCATATAAATACAAAAGTAGTCCAATCAAAGTTAAAGTTGACAATTATTCCAATGAACAATTAATTACAGATAGTCCGTTTGTAGTTCCAAATTGAAGATCAAGTTTTTTATTTGTGAAAATTATGTTGACTTATTATTCAAGAATTTTAGTGGTGCAAAAATAAATGAAAAAAACAAAAAGGAGACGAGAAAAGTACCTTAGTGAGTAAAAAGAAACTAAAAAAAATGTAAAAGAATTTTTCAATTTTCTTCTTCCCCATCTCATCAAGACAAAAATAATGAATAAAGAGACAAGTGAAAAAAAGAAATAAATAGTGAAAATAAAAAGTGAAATGTAAACATGAAGAAAAATAATACAAATAATTAACTACCATGTTACTACATAATATATACATATATACATATATATAATAATCTAGTGTCTCCTTCTTTTGATTTTCTTTTGTTTTGTGTTGACTTTTTGTAATCATCCTCATCCTCATCATATCAATACACAACGCGTCCTCCCTCATGAAGATGAAGATATTATACGTATAAAAATATAAAACGACGACTGTACTCGTACTATTACACAAGAATAAAAAAAGTTTACAAGAGAGAAAGGAGAAAAATTTATGTGCATGAATGTTTGTTGATATGTGCATACATAAAAAATGAGGAGGAGTGAATTTTATTCTTTTCTCTTTTTTTGGACAAAAAGAAGCAACAAAATGAATATCGTCATGTGTAGT
The DNA here is from genome assembly GCA_034700945.1 of Arrhopalites spinosus. Taxonomy (NCBI): domain Eukaryota; kingdom Metazoa; phylum Arthropoda; class Collembola; order Symphypleona; family Arrhopalitidae; genus Arrhopalites; species Arrhopalites spinosus. Next base: position 18,454 of record JAQIVZ010000290.1, read on the forward strand.
ACACACAAATGCAAATACAATCTTGCCTCTTACTCATACTACAAATTCAGAAATCCAGACTTTCTTTGACTACCAAAATGCAAAAAAAAACATACAAAATATAATTCTGTATTGTAAAGAGAAAGCTGAGAGCATTGCTTTTTTTTGCGGTTACTCGGATACCCGAAAAAGATACATGGGTTGAAAAAAAAAAAAATTGTTGAGAATACTTATAAGAGGAAAAAAATCCTATGTATTACACTACAATAAATTTGATTCATTTTTAATGCAAAATTCACTCAATATACTTTCTATTTTTTATTCATATGTGCAGGTGCATTCTACTTTCTCTCTCTCTCTCTCTCTCAGTTGAATGCTCTCAAAACCTCAAGTTGTACACACACTTTTTTTGTTGGGGTTGTTGGGTGCAATGCAAAAAAAAGAGGATTTAAAATGCAACCATATCGATTTTTCTAAACAAAACAATTCACAAGAAGAAGAAAAGAAAGAAAAGTGTTTGGTAAAAATATTATACATTTTATATAGACAGTATAGTATAGTATTTTATACATATTTATGACCTTTACTTTAATATTTAACACAACTTTATTTAACTTTTGATTAATGACTATTGGTTTTGAGGGGGTGAAAGTGAAGGATAAAAAATATTCGATGACTTTTAAAATATGAATGAAGGAAGGAAGCGTTTACGTTTAAGGTAAACTCCAACACCCTCCAACCCCCTCCCCCCTGTGCTCTGTGTAGAGTAAAATAATGTTGAATTTTTTCGGGGGAAAAAGTTATTCAGTGTTTAACTTCATTTTGGTAACGTATACAGTAGAAAAGGGAGGGTTGTATGTACACAATGATGTGGATTCATGGTTATGATGGGCTCTCTTGATACAGAGTCTCTAGCTCTCTCTCTCTTATTATTTTTGCAAAGGAGTTGAAAAATGTATGTTACGCCCTTCTTGCTTAAATTCGTGCCTGCATGTGTGACTGCTCGGATTACGAGTTCCAGCACGGAAACACACGTAAAAGAAAAGGAGAGAGCCATTATTTCATAAAAGCTTTCTCTTGATGTCTTCCTGAAGAACAACAGCCCCCGTACATGTACTACCACCATCTCAGTCATCTACTTGCTTCCTTTACTAAACCTTTTTTTCATCCACCTGTCCACCACACACACACACACATTATACACAAGAGAAAGCAGTCCCAAAGAAAAACGGGAGCTCCATCCCCCTGATTCTTTTCACTTTCACTTTCACACTCGGATTTTTTTTACTCACTTTACCTCCATTTTACACACACACACGTCGGTCAAATTAAAATCTCGTGTGCTAATCACTTGCCACATGCTATGGCCATGCTAAAGCCACCTCTTGACTTGTTCTCAAGAGCACAAAAACCTTCCTGTCACAATTCCTTTTTCCCCTTTTTTTTCTCTCGTCTAATTGTGTAATTATGTAAATTTGTAGAACCCCCCCCCCCCTCTCTCTCCCATGAGACTGACGTGTCATGTCCAACCCCATTAATAAATCAAACAGTCTTACACACCTTTCACACTACCTGTCATCTAGTCTAGTGTTACATGTAGACATGTTCATAATTATTCTTCTCCCTCCATTCACATGAAACATTCGTCCATTATCGGCGGATTATAATCATTAGAAATCATTCAGTTTTCAGCCATTTTATTTTTTTTTATCTTTTCCTCTAAATACAGTTATACATATTATGTATTATATATGAGAGAGGTACATATTTAGCTAAAAAAAGAATTTGAACAAAAGAACTTTCTCTAGATTTCTTTTTTCTTATTTATACAAATGAAACTTTTCTAAAAAAGAATTTTGTATGATTGACTATAATAAAGCTAATAAAAAGTTACGTTTTTGGTTTTTTGCTATAAAAAATCAAATTTATAAACAAATGTAATACATATAAAATACCTGAGTTTAATTGTTTGAAAAAATTACAATTAAACTAAATTATTTAGAACAATGCTAAAGACAAAGAAAATTGTCAAGTATCATTAAAAATCTGTTTTTCTTTACTTTGTGTAAAATAAAAATTCCCCTGTCTTGCCACTCTTGACTTGGCCCTTGAGCTCTCCAAATTCTCTTTTGACCTCTTGACGACTTTGTTTTTCTTTGAGCCCATCTTTAAGTGATTTATTTACAAAAAACACTAAGAAAAAAGAAGCTTGACTTGGCCCTGCTTAGAAAATATTAAAATTGTGTAATATAAACTGAAAATCCATTTAAAATTAATTTAGTTCTAAAGATTCTTAAATTTTTCTCTCCTACTTTCTTTTGTATAATTATACAATATATAACTACATGTACATGCAAGAAAAAAGTTAATCTTCAAGACAATAGAAAATGGTGGCATAGTTCATAAGGAGACCCACAAAGAATGAAAGGAGAGGGGGGGGGGGGACAAAATACAAACTGTAATTAAAATCCTATTCTGACAAGATTCCTTCACCAATAAATCTGTGAAAATTAAAAAGGATGTACATGGATCGACGGCAATGATAAATTAAAATTTTATGAATCCTTCCCCCCTCCCCACCGTGGGAGCATGTATGAGGAGTATTAAATGGTAAAGTTGGTTACAACTTAACATTTTCTCCTCTCCCCCTCCTCCTCACATCATACATTGAGTCTTGTTCCTTTTTACTTCTTTTTGCATAGAAAAGGGGGAAAGTTGAAGTAGAGTAAAAAAGGAAGAGAGAGAGAGAGAATAAAGGAAGAGTAAAAAGTGTATATGTAAGTTATACATCACAAGACTCAGTGTTGCCGCAAATTGTATATCCAGAAGGAATTTTCATTACTTAGCTCTTGTAAAATTTATTGTCGTTTCTGGCTCACATTCATTAGTTTTATATCAGAGAAAATTCTCCTTTCTTCTTCTCTTGTAGAAACCCTCTGAGAAACTGAGACCTCTCCTAATAATGGAATAGCAAAGGGATAATAAGAAGAGAGTTCCTTAGTCAAAGTCTCATTTTTTTGTCTCTGAGGGAGAGGCCTTTTTAGGGTAGCCCTTGATAAAATAATTTTTCCTCATTGTGAAAAATCCATTCATTCAGCTTAAGATTCTCTTGCTTTTCTCTCTCTCTCTCTCTTCCCCAGTTCTCTATTAAGTATGAAGCCCTCGTTGTAAATAATGAGTTAAATAGAAATGTTACACATCTTTTCTCCAACCTAATTAAACTTAATGTCAATCTCAAGCCATCTCATTGGTCTCTGAACATTATCATTATAAATAATTATTATGATTGTTGCTCAATCCTCCCCTCAAAATGAGATGGGGAGGGTCATCTCATCTTCTCAATAAATAATGCCATGGAGCTCAACAAGGATTTGACCATCCTGTCAAATGACATTAAGAAGAGAAAGTGAGAGAAAGGAGGGGACGAGGAGAATGGTGACGACCCTGATAACAGGGGAAATTTTACCAGTTAAAAGTAAAATCATTTTTTATACTTATCAAGTTCATTTAACGACTATTAGAGGCTCAAAGTTGAAGGTAATATTGTAGAGAGAGATGAGAAAGCTAGTTGAATTTGTACTTTAATTAGAAAGCAAGAAAATCTTGTACGAGTACAAGTTGTAAAATCAGGAGACTAAGACGAAGAAGATTTTAAAGGGGAGACAGTTGGGGGTAAGGTATGAATAATTTGGGGTTGTGTTTAGTGTAAAAGAGAGTCGTAGGTAGGAAAAGTTGAATAAAATAGACTTTCTCATGAATTAAAGGTCAACTGGAATGAGACAGAACAAATGAGAGGAGTGCACAAAATGGTATTGTGGACAGGCAAACTACTGTCAACCTTGTTTGTTTGGTACTTTCTCATATAATAATACCTCACTCTCCCTCTTATGTTATATACATAAAATGAAATACAAATATATAAAAGAAGCTCAAAATTACACCGTAATTTGTGCTCCAGGTCCAATCTAGAAACATGTAAGAAGAGAGAGAGAGAGAGTTGGAGAAAAGGTTTCAATTTTTAAGCGACCATTATAGACACTCGTGAAACAAAATTACTGTCATTTTACGAAATGAGTGACTTTCATAGATTCATCAAAATTTCAACAAGAATCCTATTCCCCTACCCTCTAAATATCCTATGCCTCACAAAAGTGGGTTGACAAAAGTTTTTTTTCTTTCTCTTTTTTTCTCTACAAGAGCGTCTTCACTTTCTTTTCCAGATAAATTTGAACAAGACACGACGAGTACATAATATATATGTACATACATATAATGTTACTCTTGTCATGAAGACATCCAGGTAAGTGTCACAATACTTGTTATATTTTTTTTGCTTGTTTAAAAAAAAGAAAGGAAGGGAAATGTTACAAAGTTAACTTTGAGCCATTTCTATGTGTGTGGAGTGTGAGTATATTTTTTGTAATGTTATAAAAAGAATATAGTATTTGACAGTAAAAGAACAAGATTGTCATGTTAGTAAAACTTGTAGTTAGTCAATACTGACGACTCGTCTCGTCGTTCACCTATTGTGTTTGAGGGAAAGTAAGGAGATTAATTTTTTATACTTGGAATGTGGTGGTCCGTATAGTAAAGCCATTTTTTTCTTTCCTCTTCGTCGAGGTTTTGCCCTGCTGAGACAAACTTGGACATTGATGGGTTGGTCCTGGTCCTCTTTTTTTTGGGTGTTATCTCTTCCACTACTACTGTTCCTACTCTGTATAAGTATACAGGGAGTATTATATATTATGTGTAGTAAGAGAAAGACTTTCTTCGTCTCTCTCTCTTTCTCGGACACCGACAACCCATCTTGTCTTGTAATATTTTATGTGATTTGTTAGACTTTTCGGCCCAAACCTTTTATATCTTCATATTTCCACTCGGATGCTGATTGCCGTCTTATAGCACTTCATCTCCGTCATACAGATCCTTACAAGCTCTCTCTCTCTCTCTCTCTCTCTGTACTACTCCCATGTCCGGACTCTTTTTTTCAGCCCTTTTCCACGGGTGAAAGTAGTAGACGTACTTATGTATGTACAGGGAGGAATAGGAAAAATAAAAGGGTCGATGAATTCGTTTTTTCGGCAGGTTTTATGTACATTTTATAGAGTATACAGCTCATTCTTTTCCATGGGAAAAAGTCAGTTGAGTCACGAGGAGCACAACAACACCCCAAATATTTTCTTGTTCCATGTACTCGCCTACATTGGATCCTAGATTCTGTATCAAAAATACTTCAATAAGAAGTTGATGGGTAAATTTTTATATGTAGAGATACGTATTTATATGAAATGTGGTCGTTATATACATTAGAGAGGGAGAGGAAGAGAAAATTCTCTTTTCTGTTTACTTGAATGCTTTCTCATAGCTTGTGTCCCAGTCAGGAATAAATTGTGTCAATGTTTGATGCGATGCCAACTTCCTTATCATCAATGTCCCCAAATAAGCATTCCAATGGTGTGGGTTATGTTATTATGACCATTTAGCTTTCCAACCTTTTTTCACCTTCTTCCCCTTTTTTAATGCCATTTAAATTCTCTCTCTCCACCATCACCAATGATACTTTTACTTTTAGCTTTATGAAAGCATATAATACACTTGTATGTGTTTCTACACATTTTGTGTCCTCCATTTCACATGAAAATTTCAAATAATAATCATTTTTTGAAGGTTATCCTTCCTTATGTGTTGTCAGTCAACAGTCAACATAATTTTTGTGTGTGTAAAGTTGACGGTTTTGAAAACATCATCAAGTTTTATACCATCATTGACAATTTTATGAAAACAAGAACAACTTGAAATTTCGAGTTTTAGGTGCTTTTGAGATTTTAAGTAAAAAGAGAGTAAAATGAAGAAATTTCGTGCATTTCATGTAACATAAAAGTTTATTATATTTAGTACCTACTCTTTTGAAAATATCGCAATAGAAATTCACATTTTTTTTGTATGAATTGCATGTACTTATTTAAAATATGCATAAATATTATTGATGTCTATAACGGGTGGATACAAATGATCGGAGAGGTCACTGAATAATTTTTCACGATAAAAAGAAGATGAGACGCTGTAAAAAATGTCATTTTTTAGATTACAATGATTATTTATCCTATGCTATCTCAAATTTAATTTTTGGAGGTATGAATATTTTCACAATAATAATTAATTAAATAGAACCAATATTTAAATCAATTTAAGTTACAGGTTTTCAACTTATCGGCCTTGTGAAATAATTTGACTGCGCTGTCATATGTGTCCACCCTTTAGTAATTTGTAAGTAAAGATAGAAGGAAGGGGTAGGACAGAGTGCATGGAATGGTTCAAGAAATATTCCTCTGGAAAGATAAGGGACCAATGATATTCAGTTGAATAGATGAATAGTAAAATATTAGCGAGTGTCCAATGAAGCATGGGAAACCGTTTACATGGTTAATTGATCCCGAATGACAGAAATCTTGTCGTACATGGTTTCATATAATCCAGGGGATTTATTTTCATCATGACCGTGACCATCATCCTGTCGTCGTTCATGGAATTATGGGATACCCCACTCAAAAGCATGAGATGATAGAAAAGAGAAACTTGTTATCTCTTCCCTTTTCTACTAATAATATCATGTATACAAAAGAGCCACGGAAAAGACTTTTCTAATGAATAAGAAGGAAAGAGGGGAGAGACTCAAAGTGCATCCCATTTTACTCAGAATGACTCTCTCTCTCTGTAACATTTCAAGAGAAAAAGTCTTTTTTAAAGCATTACATCAACTCTCTGTCAAAATATCTCTCTCAGACAAATGACGTGAAAATTTCACATCATTTCATACCATCATCAGACTTGTATGTGAATCTCATTTCCTTTTGTCCAAAAACTTGAATTTTGAGGGGGGGAATTTTTTTTCTCTCCATCATCATCACAACCATTTCTATCATGATAAAAAAACCCTAAATGGACGTTTTTTTTGACAACCATGTACCATGCGTGTCAACTTGACAGTTGACGATCACAATTCCTTATCTACATTTTTTTCACACCTCCAATCAATGACTTAATTTTTGAGACTTCCAAGAAATTCTACATGCAACTTTTAACCTATCACTCAATGTTGACTTTCTCTCTCTCTCTCTGTACAAAATAGACTAAATTGGTGTTCAACAATTTCCTGTCTAGATTTATCATCCATTCAAAAGAAAGTATTACTAGAAACTGATTAGAGGGAGAGAATTTATATGTGATTAACTATGATTGAATTGAAATGACTGTAAAATTATAAAATATAAAGAACATTTTTGTAGGTAATAGCATGTGATATGTATTATTTTATTTTTACACAAAAGTGGTACAATTACAGTATAATTTGGCTACTTTAGCTAATTTTAATAAGATTGCGAAATGCAATCGTCATTTATATAAGGCTATGACTAAATCACAATTGAATTTTTTATCATCTTAATCAACTTAACCTATGAGACATAAATCTGATTTTATTGGATAAAAATCAAGATTTTCCGTCTGTTGAGACTTGATACACATTGTTACATAATCATTTTAAAAATATGTCATATTCTTATCATCATAAATAAGTAATATGTATGTAAGTATCACATTACACATTTGTGGTCGTCAAGATTCTTTTGGGATTGCTTGTCACAATGTAGTTCAGGTGTGAAGGTGCATTATTTCGATACAATGAAGAGTCTAGACTTGAATATCATCTAGAAATTTGGTCTGCAAAGGATACAAGACCATCAACAAATAATTTCCTACCGATAGCTTGTTGGTTGGTAACCAGGGACATGAGTAATACAGCATCTGAAATATCTAATCCTTGAATAATCTTCATCATATGGTCCACTAATTTGACTTTGTCCTCTTTCTTCATTTGCTCAATCACTTGCCATAAAGGTAGGTACTTTTTACACATTTGCGAACCGGCTAAAAAATATAATGAGTTTGATCATGTTTTGTCTTGTACTAATAGTTTTTTTTACCATTTTTTCACGTGAAATAATTTTTTTATCTCACGTAAACAAACTATAAAAATTTATAATATAAATTTTATATAAATATATTATATTAAATAATCAATACTGACCGTAGCCACCAAGTGCTCCACCTGAAAAAAAGAGTTTGGTTTCATGAATTAAAATTGTACTTAAAATATTTAGCGTAACATCATTTCAGGATTGACAACTCACCGACTGCTATGCCCATAGGACCAAATATAACACCGAGAGTGAAAGCACCGACTTGGATTTTTTTTAAAAATTCATAATAAATTACAATCACATTGTTTCAGTCACTTAAAATGTAATATTAAAAGAAATAATTGAATTGTATATCATGTACTTATGACTTACTTCCTGCTATTCCAGCTCCTTTTAGAGATTCCGTTATGCAAACATTGATCTGTTCATCACGAGCTACAATGTTGCAGGCATCAATGATGTCCTCAAATTTTATGGTCATCTAAAATTACAAACATTTTAAATGATTTTCAAGACTTATTAAATAGTGTGATTATTGAAAAATACTTTATTTATATAAAATTACTCTATATTTAGACATAAAGTCTAGTTTTGAACTCTTACTCCTACATAGAGATTTGAGACTGTATTTTCTAAATAAACCCATCCTCAAACAAAAGTCAAAAATTTCTACAAGGCTCTTGATGACAAAGATATACAAAGCTGACTGTACAAGAGTGACAACTTGTCAAGTCAAATGTCAATCGTCAATTAAATTCTACACCGATTCTTACTCGTCTGTATTTAAGGAAGAGAAAAAATTCTGGATATACCTATACCAATATATACCCTGTACTATAGACAGACCACTTCTACTATGACACATAATACAATGAATCATACTCAGGGATCCGAAAAACAATAGTGGTAGACAACAAAGATTGTTTTGACGCCGAAAACTGCAATTTTAACTTTTCTTCGTCTTGTAGGTCACGTATAACTAGTTGTCAACTAATTCTATAGAATGAGTTTAGTGTGTCATTAGTCATTTCCGTTTGTGTGAACAACTCAACCCTAGTTGCATTGTATGATGATTAACAATTGGTAACCTCTACTAAAGCATGACAATAATGAAAAACTTTCATTTACGAGCAAACCTTTCATTTAAGTTTATAAATAACAAAATAGTCTACTTACGATTTTAAAATAATATTTATAAACTCACCGTTAGACTAGTTTCAGTCGGCGTTCAAAAGTCAAAACCCTCGTTAAACAAACTCGACTCCAAAGTTCATCCGTGACTAGTCGTCGTCAGTATAACGATACAATTCAAAAGAAAGCAGGGCAGAAATTAAGTAACTTTCCAAAAAAAATCACAAAAAAATATTCTAATAAATACAAGGATAAATATAAGACCCGCGAACCGGGGCCATGTGTGTCTAGAAAAAAATATTCACAATGAATTCAGAACAAAATAAATTTGGTTGCATGTAATGTTGGACGCTGCACTTTTTATTTAGTTTTTTGGTTGTACATATTACAAGTAAAAACATTAGTGTAACATTTTCATCAGTTCACGATATAAATAAATAAATTTATACAAATTACATTCAAAATTTGATAAATCATTTTCCAACACCTTGATGTTTTATTCCAGGTAAAATAGGCTCACACACTCTTTTTCTTCAAAATATAAAACATAATAATTTGCGTCTTCTGTTAGTCAGAAGGGACCGCCCAACAATAAAAAAATTTAATACAATTAGTCTTCTAAAAAGAAATATTGCCCAGCTCTTTTTTGTTCAACATCTTTGACAGAAGACATCTTGTTAATTCGAGGTCGGTAATTATTAGGATCTCTTCTAAATGTAATTTCCAACAGTTCCAAAAATTTATTCATTCCAATTAGAAGACTTTGTGGTGCATTTGCTATAGTATCCACTGATGGACTTCCTTCAAACACGATGACACGGTCTGCTAAATATGTGGCCATAATAAAATCGTGCTCCACAACAAATCCAGTCTTTTTGGCATGAAGAATAAACCTACACAACAATAAAATTTAGAATATCTATAAAATCACATTTACAATAAAACGAAATCTGCACACTAAACATTTTTTAGAAATAAGTCAAATTAATGGTATAAAATTAGTCAATAAATTGTTGTATTACCGTTTGATAACTTTTGCAGCTACTAGACGCTGTTCGGAATCCAAGTAAGCAGAGGGTTCATCAATCAAGTACACATCAGCAGGTTTACCCAAACACAACGTTAAAGCGATTCGTTGTAATTCTCCTCCAGATAATGTTTGAACTTCGTGATCCATAATTTCTTCAATTTTCATGGGTTTAATTACGTCGGTGATGAACTGGGAGCAAAAATTAATACATATAAATTTTTGTTAGCTCTACTAGTTAACAGTCCACAAGAGTACAAGTCATAACTCATAATATTAAATTAAATATAAAATATGATATTAATGAATGCTTGTTGTACCTGTGGGTGAATATAGGCATCCCGAATTTTTTCATGGAGGAGTTGTCTGACAGTACCTAGATGTTGGGGGCTGATTTTCTGTGGCTTGTAGCTGACATGTAATACAGGCACAGTAGCTAAAAATATGTCATAAAAAATTTAATTTAATATACCTAACTATTTGAAATCATATAAAGCTAATAATATGAAAATAAATGAGACTCATACCTGAGCCGTCGTCAGGACGTAACTTTCCGGCCAACATTCTAATAAAAGTAGTCTTCCCCGTTCCGTTCTCACCGAGCATGACCAAAATTTCAGAATCTGTAAATTGACCTGCCTGGACCTCTAGTTTGAAGGATCCCATAGTTTTAATCATGTCTGGATATTCATAACGGCTCATCCTTTTAATTTCCTCTTCCGTTGCCGACTCTGCTACTTTAAAGATCAGGGATTCCTCTCTGAATCGTAAGTTTTCAGTTGGTACAAACCCATCCAAGAATATATTGATTCCTGAAAAAAATAGTCAAGGTTATAACTACTGAATTCATTTAATTATTTCAACTATGGAAAATATTAACATAATGTTAACTATTTACCTTCACGAACAGAGAAAGGCATAGTGACAACACCATATGCACCTGGCACTCCGTATAAGACGCAAATAAAATCGGACAAGTAATCCAAAACAGACAAATCGTGCTCAACAACAATGACGTATCTAAAGTAAAAAAAAAAGTTTTGAAAAAACGTGAATTATTTGAACTCTACAACATACACAGTACACAGTATATTTTCGGTAGTTAATTCTTTTAGTATTACTTATCGGGACCAAGGAGAGAACGGATAGTCGTGGCAGCATTCAGACGTTGCTTGACATCCAAGTAACTGGAAGGCTCATCAAACATAAAAATATCTGCTCGCTGAACACAGACCATAGCAATAGCAAATCTTTGAAGTTCTCCTCCAGACAATTCACCCACATTACGAGTCACTACATTCTTCAAATCTAAAAAATTAAAAACATTAGAGTTCAATGCTAGTAATTATAAAATAATTAAAATATACAGTCATGTATTAAAAATAAATTGCGTTGAGTGCTAACCAAGGGAAGTAAGTATCTCGTCTTGATTCTCCATTTCAGCTTTTCTGTCAAGCATTTCTCTGACCATTCCTTTAACGGCTTTGGGAATTTGATCTACATACTGTGGCTTAATTAAAGCCTTTAAATCATCTTCCAAAATTTTAGTAAAATAGTTTTGTAACTCAGACCCACGAAAGTACGAAAGAATTTCTGCCCAATCCGGAGCATCCTGTACCATAGAATAAAATGTATTCAATGAAATTCAGTATTTAAATTGATTTAAAGAATAAATACTATAATTCATGAACTAGTTTGTACTCACAGTGAATCTTCCCAGATTCGGTTTTAATTTCCCAGCCAAGATCTTTAAAGCGGTCGACTTTCCAATACCGTTTGTCCCTACCAAACCCAACACTTCACCGGGTCGAGGGGTTGGTAAACGATGCAATTTAAATGCATTTTGGGAATATCGATGTGTTGTGTCCTTCTCCAAATTACTTGGTAAATTGATAATTGTAATGGCTTCAAATGGACATTTCTATACGAGAAAAAAGAAAGGGCATTAAAATCACACAACATAATTACATGAATGGAGAGAAAAATCTTGCATAAAAAATAAATTAGAATTTACCTTGACACAAATACCACATCCAATACAGAGCTCTTCTGAAATTTTTGCAATTTTGTCATTTGGAGTAACTTCAATACACAATTTACCCATACGTACAACTGGACAACTTTTTTTGCACTCTTGCCGGCATCGTTTCGGTTTACATTTATCAGAGTTGACAATAGCAATACGAGTTTGTTTTTCCTGTTCCTCTGTATTCCGTTTTGGTGGCATGATTGCTGGATTTTAATGAACAAACTTGTTCAAACAACCTGTCAATATGGATTGTTTTTAATTAATTTTCTTTTTCACAAAAAAATGAGGTCGAACTTTAAATTCTCGGAGGTTTATCCTCCCCCCCCCCCATTCGGCCAACATTTAGGCCCACTGAAAAGGAAAGAAAGGGATTTTTCATGGTGCTTTTTGATCGAAGGGTGGATCATTAAAGTAAACATTAAAGTTGACTGTGGTTAGAGGAATGATTCTTTAGTGTCACAAACTCATCCAAACGGTCCACATCATGTTGTGGCCGAAGGGAACAGTTATATTTAGTACCAAACGAGTGGTGAGTAACTGTCATTGCCAGAGAAGTGTTTTATTTAAAAGTTTTTCTAATCAACATTCTCCCGTCATTTATTCCGGAAGTCAGCCTTTATTACTGAGGTCATGGCAGTCATCGACCAGGCTAGTCAATGCTTATTCCACAAATACTAAGTCAAACAAGGAACACAATAATAATAATGGTCATCAAGACCATCAAGATTTCAAAATTTTGGGACCTGGCAATAATAATGTTATCTTTAGTAAATTATTGAAATACGTTACAATTGCTGGATTCATCACATGTGCATATGAATGGAAATCGTAAGTTCTTTCAATTATTAACACATGCTACATCATTGTATTTACCTAAAATTTGACTGCATAAATTATATGATTATTGTGTGTGAATTGTATACAGATTTCGTGACTTATTATCCTACACTCCCTTCCACGTACTAACTGTACATGCAAAGGTGTCAAAAGAGGCTAATGAAAAATCTGATGAAGTGTCATTAAATAATAGTGACGATGTAGCAGAGCCAGGAAAAGGAAAGTCTCCCAAAGTTGGATTCCGTGATCGAAAAGTAAAGAATTCTAAAATAATCACTCATTTATTTCCTGTATGAAGAGAACTGATAATTCATGAATTATAATTTATAATGACTACTTACTTACGTACTTGCTATTTTACAGATAATTGAGTATGAAAATCGAGTACGTCAGTATTCTACTCCAGAAAAGACATTTCGGTATTTTGCTACCCTGCAAGTTGTTCATCCAAAGTAATTATCCCAATTTATTATGTATTTTAATAAGCATATCAATGCATGATTGCAGTAGTAGTATAATATTAAATTAATAGCTTACAATAGTAAAACTGATCGTGAGTAGCTGCATTTTTGAGGGGCTTGTTGTCCATTTAATGATTGCTCGTGCTACATAAATTGCTGTGCTTAATATCCATCATTTTTGGTTATTTTACAGTGGTGAAAATGAAATATTCATGACTCCAGATGATTTTCTTCGATCAATTACACCTGGAATCAAGCAACCAGATGGTACAATATATGTAAAAATATAAAATAATAAAATTTGTCATTTTCAGTGTGTATTTGGCAACAAGATAACTGTGAATCTTTCATTTTCATAAGGTCTTGGATTGGATCAGTTCAAGAGGTACGACCCAAAAGTAAGTGTCGAATCAATTTCTAATCATACTTAACTAACCAAAAATTTGCTGTTGTGTAATTTGTCCTATAAATGTGGTCCTGGTGTCGTATGCTATCTATAATTATTCATGTTGCCGTTGCAGTGTTGTTTGAAGATGTATAAAGATAATGACGTGTGTCTAATAATTTTTACTAATGATGATGATATATTCACACATAAACTTTGTGTACGTTGCTGTTTTTTTCAAACATAAAGTACAGTCTACTAATTACTGCTGGCTCCTCTTCATGTATCAGCTTAAAAGAACAATATCCTGGTGATAAGGGTGTCCTGTGACTACAGTAGGTATTTATTTTGTTAAACAGGAAATGGAGAAACACACACTGTTTCCACTATATTATGTGAGACATACATTCAGCGACTATTTTATAATACACACACCTGTAATTTTTCTTTTTCATCCTCCTTTCTTTTTACATTTGAGTGACAATTAATTATTTACTATGTCCTCTTGTGTCAAACTTTGCTTTCCCAATATCATTCTGACGATACCTTACTCTTGTTAAAAACGCATCTATTTATTTGTATTTATGTTTCTAATCTGAGCATGGACATTGGACATGTTTATCATTTTCATTGAATGAATCTCTCTCGGTGTGGTTTTTCAGTCTTTTGCTAATTTGACTATAATATTTTTTTTAATTTGACTATGATGTATAGGCTTTTTTCCAGTGTTGAGCGTTTACATAATAATTATAATATAACATGAAATACTTTTATGATACAAGTATAAAAGTATTTGTAGAAGCTGTTGAAAAAAATGTTGCTTTTATTTCTCTTCCAAACGTTGTAATTTTAAGAATTCATTCTCAATTCTCATTATGGATAGCGTAAGACACCAGCACCGAATGTAGTTTATGAACTACATGAGCATTGATATTTATTAATGGATATATTATTAAGAGCCTTAAACTAATGCAGAAAAAATAATATGTCCTCTTATTTCTCACAATAACTCTGTCTACCTCTATACTATCCACATTTCATCATCTTGGTTAAATCTTGTCTGTCAGACCTATGGGGAGGTAATCTCTCTCTCTCTCTCTCTATCTATCTATCTATCGAATCTCTTTCTTTCTCTGGATCTATCACTATCTCACTCTGCACTTCATTTTCTCAACGCATCCTCATTGCCTCAATTTAATGCACTCAATTTAATCTCTCACAAAAAAAGCTTTCAAAACTATCATTATTTCTTTCTATTTTACTCTCCTACATTTATTATCATTATGCTGCTACTTTTTATTTAAAAAAATGTATTTTGCTCACTTTTCTCTTTTGACATTTTGTCAATCGTTCGCAAAACTTATCACCCTCTTTTTTCCCATCTTTATAAGTACAGTGATGCACTCCATGAGTATGTCAACAATATTTTTATTATCAAGAAACTTGTAGGTTTGCAATCACAGTCACAGCATGCTAATAATTTAATTAACGACTATGTAATTATTGTTTTAATTGGTAGTCACTTTAATTATGTTCACGTTGTCACTCATCACTTGTTAGCCAGCAGTTAAAATATACTGTAACTTGTATGTTTACGTTGTGTTTGTATGCTAAACAAAATTTGTAGAATTGATTTAATGTCTGTTTTTTAATATACTCATTCAGTTTCATTCATTAAGAACACAGTAGCTTTGATCATGGTTATAAATTAACAATGTAGTAAACGTACTTGATTATTACTTAAATACACAATCAACTTTCACAATTTGTAGTAAGGGTATAACTATTAACTAATAATAACAACTCAGTAATTTGTACTTTCAGTATACTAAAGGTATTTATTTATTCAAATGTATTGTATGTAATTTTAAATATTAACATGTATATGAGTACTTACGTGATTTAAAATGTAGAACAATTAGTTTGCAAGCTAGAAATATTTGAAGTAGGATAGCATTGTCAATGATGGACAATTGTAGAAAGTCTTCATTTCATATTTATTTAATAATTTAGTCACTTTTTTAACAGAAGAAATTTGATAATTAATTTGTATTGCTCTGCAGCATGATGATATTGGATGAAAATTAGAATCAAAAATTTGTTATTGGATACAGTATCTATAGATCGATTGTAGGTCTATTCACCTTCTTGCATACACTTGATTGATTTTCTTTATAATTAAAAAATTATTGTAGTTTTGAAAAAAATTATAATTAGACATTATTTACACTTTTCCTTCACAGTTGGCCGGTAAATTGGAGCTGGAACTTGATCCTGACAGTATCTTTTATAAATTGGGAAGTGCTGGTCTCATTTCTTTCTCAGACTACATTTTTCTTCTCACTGTTTTATCCAGTACGACCATTTTCATTTTCTTTTCATTTTTTTGTAGTTTAATTTGTTTTTTCTTGTCAATTTATTTAAGATACTTTCATATGAAATTAATGTTGGGATGTATTAAAATAATTTTGTTTTTATTATTATTTAGCGTCAAAGAGGCATTTTGAAATTGCTTTTCGTATGTTTGATCTGAATGGAGACGGGGATGTGGACTATGAAGAGTTTGAAAAAGTGACTCAATTGATTCGTCAACGAGTAAGTATTGGCTCTAGACATCGTGACCATTCCGTTTCTGGAAATACATTCAGGGTGAGCTTGATTTTCAATTATTTTGATGATTGAGTAAAATGTACAATTGACGAAAAAGTTATAGTGACGTGAACTGTATTTAATGTGCATGTACATTTTTTTGTTTTCAGGGTATGAATTCTGCACTAAGCTGTTACTTTTTTGGCTCTGGACGAAGAGACAAGTTAACCATTGAAAAGTTTCTAGAATTTCAACAACATCTTCAGACCGAAATTCTCAATTTAGGTAAGTTTCAAATAAATAATTTAGATTTTGTAGACTGAGCTAGACTAGACTCATTTTTTTTAAATGTCAATTTAGAATTCCGTCGAAAAGGACCCGATGAGACAAATAGAATTACTGAAAGTGACTTTGCTGAGCTTCTTTTGGCATATGCTGGATATCCTTCTAAACGGAAGGCCCGTATGTTAAAGAGAGTTAAAAAGAAGTGAGTAAAAAGTATATATATATTTGTACATTACTCATTATTCATTTTGTTCGTCGTATAATTAAGAAATCTGAAATATAACATTTATTTTTTTGGTTTTTAGGTGTAAGGAGTCTGAGTACGCCAAGGGAATTTCGTTAGATGATTACTTACAATTTTTCCACCTATTAAGCAGTATTAATGATGTGGATGTGGCTCTAACTTTCTACCATATTGCTGGAGCCGCTATTGACCAAGGTACATATTTGAAAATAATTTTTTATGGTTTAGAATGATTGTAGATTGTGTTGAAAAAAAGTAAAGCCATCATATATAACATTTTGTTTTTGATTTTAGTCACATTAAAGCACGTTGCAAGGACGGTTGCTCATGTAGAATTGTCAGACCATGTGATAGACGCTGTTTTTACACTCTTTGATGAAAATCGTAAGTATTTTGTTAATGGTCAAATGGTCAATAAAAGACGTTGGTATTATTAATCTAAAATTTAATTTGTTTATTTTGTTGTACAAATGTAAAGTAGCTGATGACACAATAATGTTAAAATATTTCAGAGGATGGACAGCTGAGTAATCGAGAATTTGTGGCTGTAATGAAGAATCGTCTGATGAGAGGGCTAGAAAAGCCAAAGGATACTGGATTTTTTAAACTTCTTCGTTCTATGGGCCGATGTGCCAAAGAGTCTATTCCTGCAATGTAAATGGTGGAGTAAATTGTCTTGGCAGTATTCTAGTCCAACTCTGATTCAAAAAAGGTGCTTTGCTACATTTACTCTACCTCATACTTACTCTCCTATCTTGTGCAATATATAACAAAAAAATACTTCCTCCAGAGTGAGTTGAACTCTTACTTATTACTGTTTTAAAATTTGTTATTGTCCTGTGAAGACTTTTGTTGAACAAAAATGATTTCTAGTCCTGTTACTTTTAGTATGTAATGGTTCCTATAATAATTGATTCAACTTTATGTATTAAGTACTGTACTTATTTTTTGTCTGAAAGCTTGTCACAAATTGATTGAATGTAAATTATTGAACGAAATTGTGCGCATATATTATACAAACTACATATACCTTCATATCTGTTACGTTTGTTGTTTAATATAATATTGTTATTTTTTCGAAGAATAAATCGGAATCACCTAAATACTTAATTTAATTGTATGCACTGTGTAAAAGGTTCATTAGTTTCATTACAATTCAGTGAGAGACGAGGAGGATACGCTACTTTAGTCGTACAATTACACAGTATAATTTATACTAAATAAGAGCATTCACATTAAATAAGTAATGCTCCTTGTCCACACGGTTAAAAAAATAAATACAGAAAGTAGTTAAATACTAGAAATAGGAACGGTTGAAAAGAATTGCCATTAAATTTTTTGGGGTGACTTGCTTTTTGACAAAACAGCGCTGGACTTTGAAACGGGGAGCGCAAATTTTTTTTAATTTTTCGGTCACTTTCTCACTTTGACCGACAGTGTCTTTCTTTAACTGTCTTCTTTAAAATTGAATTCAAAACAGTAGAATAATTTATTTTCTAGGACAATTAAAAGTTCCATAACGTGATTAAGCATGTTTGGATCCGGTTTGTTTGGGTCAAATCCTCAACCAGCTTCTTCGACGGCTCCTCAACCAGGAAGTTTATTCGGTTCACCTCAGCCTCAACAAACTGGACTCGGTTTATTTGGGGCTCCAGCACAACAACAACAGCAACAGCCTGCTGGAGGAAGTAGTTTATTTAGTGGAATGGCGGGTCAACAAAGTCAACCAACCCAAGGAGGATTCGGGTCAAGTCTTTTTGGAGCACCTCCAAATGTTACTGCGGGTCAACCAGGTACGGGATTATTTGGTCAGCCTCAACAACAGCAACAACAACAACCCACAACCGGATTATTTGGTCAGCCTCAACAACAGCAACAACAACAACCCACAACCGGATTATTTGGTCAACCTCAGCAACAGCAACAACCGGGAACGGGATTATTTGGTCAACCTCAACAACAACAACAACCTGCAGCACCCGCTGGAGGAAGTAGTTTATTTGGTGGAATGACGGGTCAACAACAACAACAACCATCATCATTGTTTGGGTCAACTCAACCTCAACAACAACAACAACAGCAACAACCAAGTACGGGTTTGTTTGGATCTGTAGGAACCACAAATCCAATAGGAACAGTTGCTCCTTCATTTTCCTTTGGGTCAAAATTAGGGACAGCGCCAACGGCAACCGCAAATCCTCCTTCAGTAGCGAGTGGTGGGTTTTCATGTAATACTCCATCAACTACCGCTTCGATACTTCCACAAACACCAGCACCAACCTTTTCCTTTGGTGGTGCACCGGCTTCAGCTCCACCAATTTCGACACAAGCTTCTTCAACTGGATTTTCTTTTGGTAATCCTACCACAACTGTGGCGACAGCAGTTGTACAACCAACAGTCGCGACTACGGGGGGATTTTCTTTTGGTACTCCAGCTCCAGCTCCAGCAACTACAACTAGTACAATAACAAGTACAGCCCCAGGGTTAGGATTGACCTTTGGGACACCAACGGCACCAACAACTTCTTCAACACTAACATTAGGTGGAAGTTTATTTGGGACTCCAGTAACAAGTACACCACAAACTTCAACTTTGACATCTACTCCATTTTCATTTGCAAGTAAATTGGGAGCTCCTACTACATTACCAACTTCAACAATGGGTCAAACGACTAGTTTTGGCACTGGAACATTTGGTGCTATTTCGGGTCAGTCTGTCACAACAACGAGCACTGCCCCTACTCCTTCCACAGGGTTGGGGGGTGTTCCTAAATATGCTTCAACAGGGGCAGAAACTACATTTGCGTTTGGTGGGAGTGGTGATGGCAAGACAGAAAATCGGGCTTTAAAAGAACTCCCTCTTCCTCAAGAAATGCTTTTACTTGTCGATGAGCTTAAGTAAGTTGTCAATTAATCAGATTAAAAATTAATTGTAAATTGTTTGTCAAAATAATTAAAATATGAATTTTTTTCTTTCTTTTATGTTCTTTCAGAAACCAAATAAAATCCAACAAATTAAAATTTACTGAATTGACCCGTTCCAGTAATGAAACAATGATTTCCAAAGTCACAGAAGAAATTGAAGAGGTCCGTGGCTCTGTGACTGTGATTGCAAATCTAATTCATAAACAGACGAGTAATTGTGAAGCAATACGTAAACTTATTCAAGAGGTAAAATTTAGTCAATGTATTAAATACTTATCCGTTAGAACAAACTAAATACAAGTGAATATGGTTTATTAAATAACATGCATTTTTACATTCTGTTTACTTATACATAATAACAGGGAATTTCCAATGCTGAGATGGCAAATATTACCCGAGAAACTCCGATAAGCTCTCAAGTGGATCATACAACGCCAGTTCAATATTTTTTTAAATTATTTGATTCATTTAGAGAACGTATGAATATTTATTTGAGAGAGATTGAAAAAGCTGAAAATAGTCTCTCATCAGTTCTCTCGGTTCAGTCTGCATTTACAGCAAAAGGTAAAACTAACACTATTAATTTTACTTTACTAATTATTAATTAATTAATTATCCAAAAGTACGCATACTTGAAGATAGTCTTTAATTTTGTTTTTGTCTATTTATTCAGAGCTTTTCAATGCTCTCAAAGGAACAAGGGACTCTGTCATTGTATTGTCAGCCAAAGTGCAGATTTTACATGAAGAAGTGATTCGTGAAATTGAGGCTCATCGGAATTTACAGAGATATTTGTTGGGTGAGACAAAAGAGTTCACTTTATCTAGCACTCATCAAAGTGGCTATACGAGACCTTTTTCAACTGGACTGGATAAACGGGAGGGGAATAATAATTACTCTAAAATTGGTCTTCTCTTCCCCCATAGTAAGTTTTCTTTTATATTTATTCGTGTACTTTTTCATGAAAAATGACTATGCTTAGTGTTTTACAAGTGTGTACACAATAGTTAATATCTTAATTAATTTTTTTATTCCAGAATTAGTTGATCCACCAAAAATTCAAATTTTAAATATGACACAAAATTTGACGACTACTGGAAAGACAACGACACCGCCTGCCAAGTCTTCTACACCATTTTTCTCTCGCCTTCCTGGATCCCATCAAGTTGGTCATAAATCATCGGAACAGTCACTCTTCTATCCGTCTAATTGTAAGTCATGGCTATATTTGATTTATTTAGATTCACAAGTTTTTTCTTTAAAGTGATAGTTTCACAAATTTTAATTTAGTTGTGTGTAAAAAGTGGCCTACAGATATAGATAGCTTCATGAAAATAATAACTATTTTTATTTAATTATAGCTCTTTTCCAAACTCAACAAAGCACAATACTTTCTCCATCTCAAATGCCGTCCACGTCACCTGTTCCTGGAATTTCATTGAAACGAACGAAACATTAGTATTAACAAATTAATTGTAGTTTCACACACATATGTACAATGCAAACATCGTATTTCTTTTGTGTTCATCATGTTTTTTGAGCTGCCAATTATATACATTATTGGATATATCCAATATGTTATTGTGATTTTTTCATGTTACTGTTTCTACGAGATTATTTGAAGTTGAGTACATTAGGCTAATAAATATATTCAATATTTCAATCATTTCCCTAAAACTAACAAAGAAAACGTATAATCACAAACCAACCTCTTCATTTGACTGTCTATATCCTTTGAAAAATTTGCCATTATTTCTTTTCTCTAATACCAATCAATCCTGTGTTAAACTTTTAATTTCTTTTTAATACCACAACGTTTGTTCAAAGGAAATTTCAGATGGAGGCTTCCCAAATAATTATAATAGGATATGATGCGTATAACTCTTTTGATTCTGCAACCCAGTGTTGAGATCGTGAATGTTTACCCTTAATCATTTATAAAATTACTTTAAAATTTATACTTTGTAAAAAAATATATCAAATATTTTGTATAACAACAATTAAATACGACAAAGTGTTCAAGAATCATTTTTTAGTCTTAACAATTTGATTTATTGATGAACTCAAACACAATCCTTCATATTCAAAAGTACTTGCAATGTAATTTGTTGTACTTCTCACATTTTTCTAGTTCATACATGTGCCATATGGTACAGTTAGGTTAGAAGGGGGGTACTTTTTAACTGTCTGTTTGCCATTCAACATGGAATTTGATATTTTTCAAAGGTATTTATAAAACTATCTACACAGAAGGTAGTTACCTATACAAGCTATACACTGTGTACATTTAATTGTTCCTCAGATTCATCTCTATGTAATATGTATAAAAGTAATGCACAAAGAAGATGAGCAAAGCCTTGTTATTTGTCACGTAAATGAAATAATAACTTTATTTAAATACATGAATAAATAGATGCAAGAAAAAAAATACTTTTAACAACACGTATAAATATTATGTACATGTACTAGTAGAGTATGAAAATTATTAACTAGAGTTGATTCTTTGTTTTTATTTGACGTCAAAATCGATCCATGGACTCGCCCATATTCTCTTGTCGGCAACTATTATTATTCTCCAACTTATTACGTTCAGATTTGACCATATAAATAAAGTAAGTAACAATCTCTTTTTCTTTTTCTGTCACTGGAATCGTTTTGAAATGACGCATCAAAACCTGTAAAAAGATTGTATCCTTTAATTATTAAAGTTGAATTATATAATGTAGGAGGTATCTTAAACACACTTTTGTACACATTATGTTTAGCTCTCCTTTTATCGTAAAATAATGAAGAAGTGATTGATAGGATTATTTTAAACAAAAACTTACATCACTTAATTGGGCTTTGTTAAGTCCAGGACGGGTTGGGATTTTGAAATGCTTTTTATATCTCCTTAACGTATTTACTTGGAGTTGGTAAAGGTCAACTTCTGGAACGTCATCTCCCTCATTCATATCATCCTCTGAATCTCGTTTCTTGAGTGCCCGAGCATTCTGGATAACCATCTTGTGGTAGTCACAGATGTAGATGTGCTGAGCCTACAAGATCATTATTTAAAATGAAAATATTGTTGTACAGCAATTTAATTGCAAAGAATATGAAGGACTATATGTACATCAAGAGTAAAATTTTAAATTCGTTAAAATCAACTTACAAGGCTATCAGAGTCAAGTCGTAAACGCTTTGAATATGCAGTTCTTTGAATGCGTTTAGAATAACTAGCATTGCCAGCAGTTCTGTGACATCTCCTCCCATCATCCACCAAGCAACAGGTTTGACCTCTGGCATTGGACTGGTGTCCTCCATAGCTGGATATTGCCGACTGATTGACATTGTTACCCGGGTTGGGAGGAGCGGAATTTCCCGTGGAAATATTACCGTAATGGGGTGGAGGCGGCTTACTGTTATAATCGTCAAAATCGTCTTCACTTTGATAACTTCCTCCTCCTAGGCCGTTCATCTTGTCTTCCTTTCTCTCTCTCAACTATGTAATATATAAAAGTACACTCAATCTTGTCTTACTAAAAAAGAACCCACTTTAACTATTACTTTTTAGCTGTCAACTTTAAATGTCGTCGTCACACAAAAATGACGTCACGATATACATCCTTGAATGTTTTGTTTCCAGTCATTCTTGAACTCGGGCGGCAAGCAGTTTAAAATTCACGTTGGAAAAAAAACAAAATTTAATTGCAGTGCAAGTAATTTTAATTGTAATAATAGTTGGGTTGAGAAATGACGACAACATTGTTACAACATGGTCGACTGGCCGTCGTCTCATTGTTTTTCCGCCGAGGTTTTGCAAGTAAGTCAAAAGAAGTTACTGCTGTGGAAAGTACAAAGAAAGCCGCAACAAAGAAACCGAAACCGAAGAAGGTAATTCATAAAATGAAATCGGTCAATCTACAAAATAAGTTACTATTCGGAGGACTCTTGGAGACACAAGCAGAGAGGGTGAGTCGTGTCAAAAAAGAGACTTTAGTCCTATGGGATCAACAATATGATATTTTGTCCCCAACATTGGCATCTTATCAAGTTGAGCCCCAGACTGATGAGCCTACTACTGATGAGAAGACTGATAAACAAATTGGTAAAGAAATTGAGGCTGAATGGGTAAAGAAAAATAAAAAGGGTACTAAAACGAAAATAATCAAAGCCCCAACACCACAACCCATCATAACATTGCCTTATCCTTCTGATCAACCTAAAGAAGAACGTCTTCCTAGTGTCACTAGAGTTTTAAGTGCAACAATGTCACCAGAACAAAGGGAGATTTTGGACAAATGGGAAAAGAAAATGATAAAACAGCTGGGAGAAGAAGGGTTCAAAGCATACAAACAAGGTAAATGTTCAAAAATATAAACAAAGTTGGAGAGAGTGTCATTGATTGTCTAACTTGTAACTTGATTATTACATTATACTCACAGCCATGTTCAAGGACGGTCATGATCTTCATGAAAATATCCGATCAGCTTTGACTGGGACACCTGAAGATGGTCTAAGTATTGGAGAAAGAATTGAGGGACATTGGAATAGTTTAAAACATGTTGTACTTGACATGAAAAAGGTTCTTGTATTGGAAAGTCATGTTGTTCATCCTCGTCTCAACTATTGTGGAATCGTCGATTGCGTCGGCCTATATAGGTATTGATGGAAAAATTATTTGTGCAGCCTTTATACTTTTATGTCTTTGAATGATATTGAGATTCTGGTGGGTACATTATTTATCAATTATATGACATTTGTATTTCTAAAATACTGTTTCCTATTTGACTGTAGGGATAAACTTGTTCTGATTGATTGGAAAACATCTGAGAAACCCAAGCCAGTTGTTTCAATGACATATGACACACCCCTTCAAATTGCTGCTTACATTGGGGCCATGAAAGAAGATCCCAACTACAAAATAAAGGTGAGGATTCTACTCACGTATCGTATTCGTATGTACTTTGTTTACATGTTACATATTTTTCATGAGCTAAACTGATCTGATTTCTTGTCCTTCTGTCAGATCAAAGACGGTCTCATAGTGATTGGCTACCAAAGTGGTCAAAGGGGTGAAAGTTTCTTTTTAAGTCAAGCAGATGTTGCCGTGTACTGGAAGCGATGGACTGAAAGACTGAAACTTTATCAGAAGACCATAGCAAAGTACTTATAACATCTATCATAATAATTAATAATTAATTATTAATTATTCAACTACATAAGTATTTATTAAAATACAGATATGCATTTTATACAGGCCTTGATGTCTCATGATCTCAAATTGGAAAGAATATTTTACCTCCTACTTTTATATGGCCAAATCTGAGCTCAATAAGTTGGATGATCAAATCAGCTTAAAATCAACTCAAGTGAAGTATAATAACCTTCGCCTTTTACTAGTACATAATATATCAATATACAGTATTTACTTATATTTTGAGCGTAAAAATACCTTTTTATGTACCTATCTAATTTTAACCATATCAAAAAATAAAGATAAAATATTTTTTAATACATTATACTTGGAAGTAAAAGATTTCTCTCTGCCTTCTGGTACATAAAAGAAAAAAATGCAACATTACATTGATACTTCTGTACAGATAGTAAGATGAATATTTACTTTTCAAAAAAATGAACAACAGGTTTATTATAAGTAGAAGTACTTACTACAATATAAAAAGGTATTTAAATTTAAAACTTATGGTATTCTTTACTTAAAATATGCGCATATTTCGTTGCGTCATTTGATATGTACAATCAATTGGTTTGTGATTTAAACCCCTCACAGTAACAATAAATACTGTTGTGAAAAATTCATCATAAATTACGACTCAAATATTTTAATTTTAGTCTAAGGGCCAGGTGTGGAAGTCGGTACGCTGGAGGTGGTGGTGGGAACGGTTGTAGTAGTCAAAGGTGTCGAAGATGTTGATGTTGGCTGTCCAAGAGCAGGGCGTTGTTGAAATCTCTATACATGGCAATAAATAATAAATATTTTTGCAATGAGAATACACATTTTATTAAGGCACACATTCCTCAGACTCATGTTCATTTAGAGACAGATTGTAATGATAACAGTAAAAAGCTTACCCCGGACATTTGTTGACTCTTTGTTCTATCTAAATCCACGACCCTGGACCTTGCATGTTCAGATCTATGCCAGGCCATCTGAAGAACTTTTTGTGATGCATAGCTAGAACCTTCATGAGCTTGACCTACTCAAGAATGAAATTTTACAAGAGGTTATTAATTGAAATTTGTCAAGTAATATTTGAAAACTTATCATGAACAAATTTTGTTCAATAATACCTGTAGAGACTTGAGTTAAATAATTAATGTGTTTTCCTAGTTCAATTTCAACATTGTTTAGAGTTTTGAGAAAATTTGACGTGTGATTATCAATCTGTTTGATGACTGGTTTTTCTTTACTGAGTTCTGTCAAGGCTTGACCTACACATACAAACAAAGAATCCCATTAATTAATACTCTATAAATTATTTTACTTAACTAGTAGTAAAGAATAAAGAAGCTTTTTTATGAATTGTATGAAAAATAATGAAGAAAGACTTTACCGGCGCTCTGAAGTACACTCAAAATATCTTTTTCCACCCCGTCAAGGGCTTGCAATCTTTCCATAGGAGCACTCATGACTGAATATATGTAATGTTTTGGTTTTGTTCGATTTTTATGCAGGAAAAATTAATTTTCGGAAAAACAAAAAGTTTTTTTTTTGAGTCAAAGACAGGTTTGAACGGAGCGTCAATCGCGCCACACGACAGCAACGCCTTCCCTGAGTAGCGGTGATCGACTCATATAATCAGCACGCAGTCTTTTTTATTAAATTCTGAATTCTGGCCGTAATTTCTTAAATTAAGGTAAACATATTTAACATTTTGATCATTATAATTGTTAGTTTGATAGTGTGTTTCATTGTCTGTATGTAATTGTGTCTTTAGATGGCTAAGCAAAAGGGAGAAAAGAAATCGGCAATCAATGAGGTCCTCAGCCGTGTCTACACTATCAATCTCCATAAGCGGCTTCATGGGGTTCGATTTAAAGGACGGGCACCTCGGGCCATTACCGAAATTAGGAAATTTGCCATGCAGCAGATGGGCACCCCTGATGTCAGAATTGACGAGAGTGTCAACAAGAAGGTCTGGTCGAAAGGAGTTCGGTAAGAATCTTTTGAACTTTTTGTCATACCAATGTTAACCACTATGAGGATTTTTACATGTCTAAAAAATGCCGATTGATGAAAGAAAATGTGTATTTCATGTAAATGATCACTAATTATGATTGTTTTGTTTTGTTTGTCTTTCCTTTTGTGTAGAAATGTACCCTTCAGATTGAGAATAAAGTTGGAGAGGAGACGTAACGATGATGAAGATTCAGTACACAAATTGTACACTATCGTAACATACGTTCATGTGGAGAAATACAAGGGACTAATAACTTTAAATGCAGAGTCGAAGTAAAATGTATTTCTGTCGTTAATATTCTTCAATAAAGATTTTCTTTACAGAAAGGTATCGTATATTTTTGTTTCTTTTCTCAACAATTAACATGTATATTTATTTCATTGTAGCTAACCAATAGTACAGAATTTTCATTATAATTTTTTTTTTTATTTCTATTTCATGTGTCAGGCATATTATATTACCAAAATAGGTAGTTTGCTATTTGTTCATTATACTCTTACTAAAGTCAATAGGATGGCACTTTTTTTCTCCTTTTTTTAAAAAAAAATTATGTCAAGTGTACGTTTTAAATGTTTTAATTTGGACTACTTTGGGCTTAGTATTGCAACCACTTTTTGAATGTTGTGTCATGAGGTCATCGAACCAAAGTCTCATGTAAGATGGACTGATAATGAAAATAACTCCAGACTTGTAAATAGGCCATAATATTACAGATTATTTGGACATGCTAAATCCGGATTTTTATACACACACTGTCCAGCAATCCATGTCGAGATTACACTTAGATCATTAGGTTGCAGCATCGTAAAATCAGCATCTGTATCATATTCTAGTGTTCCTTTGTTTTTTTCAATTTTCATTAACTTGGCAGGATGCAATGTTGCTGCTTCCAAGGCTTCAACTAGTGTACATTCTACAATTCATTAATAATTAAATAAAATTAGCTGTCATAATTTAGTTCATTCTGATATTATAATGAATGTGATATATTTAATATGAGTACCAGTAGTCTTCCAAAAATAGTGAATACATGAGGTCATTGTTGCCACACTACCCGCCAATGTATTAGTCCCTTGAAGAAGCGCTCGAGTTCCACATACTTCAATTGCCTGCTGACCTATATGATGAATCCCTTCGTTGAGGCCCAGGGCTGAACAAGCATCAGTGACTAGCACAATTCCTATTGAATTATACAAAATTGTACAAGTACTCTCTGTGATTTGGCAGTTTAGAACAAAGTTTGTTTTAATAATATCATACTTAATTAGTATTAGTAATGAAATGAATGACTGGGATCATACAATATTACAAGTACATCAAACTTAATCAAACCTTTAGGATAAGCTCGGTATGCTATTCTAGTCGTTGAAGGATGAGTGTGATTCCCATCAGCAATAATTCCATAGTAAATGGTTTTCCCCTCTGGAATTTGATCAGATGCAAGGAGTCCTACTAATCCTGGATCACGATGGTGAAACTATCATGGTGGAATACATTACAAATTATATTTAATGTGCACATGTATCATATAAAAAGAAACATTGCTTTTCCTCTTAAACATAATCACAATAATATCCATTAATATAAATCTTGAATCAAGATTCTTGATGTATTTTTACCGGCAACATGGCATTGAAAAGATGTGTTATGAAAGAAGCTCCATTTTTGACAGCAAGCTCCCCTTGAGCTATACTGGCCATAGAATGTCCTACAAAATAAAATTAATCATTCAGGGCATTTTCTAACCATTATTTTTACAATTTGTTTTTTTAAATCAATATAATTATTTGATTTTTAATTTCTTACCAACTGATACAACAATTCCCCTATTTGACAACTCGCGAATGACACCAATGGCATTTTCAAGCTCAGGAGCAAGAGTAATTACAGCAATCGAGTCGAGAAATTTGTATACTTCTATTAGTGACTCTATACCCTTGAGAAAAAGAAAATATTCAGACTAAATTACATTTCATATGTATTTGCTTATGTTTTTTAAAAATTGATTTCCATACTTTTTGTTAATATCTACTGTACAATAGTTTTGTAATATGTCGATGTCAACATTTAACATACATTTTTAAGAGTGTGGACGGCCTTCGGGTCATGGGCCCCTTTTTTATCTGGACTAATAAAGGGCCCTTCGACATGAGCACCGAGAACTTCTGCTCCATGGAAGCCTCCAGCTTTGTGCTTTAGGTATGGTAGAACCTATCAAGAAAAGAAAAGTTAAATACCGAATAATATAATAACTGATTCAGTAGGATGTACTTATTGAAAAATGTTTACAAATTATTGTTTCAAAGTAAGCAAAATCTTACTTGATGATAGACTTGAGGAAGAGAGGACACGAGTGTTGGACAGAATGAAGTGACACCATGACTCAAAATCCCTTTGGCTACTTTGTCTATTCCTTCTTGTATTGTTTCAATGTCATAGGAAAAATCCACTCCAAAACCCCCTATATAAATATTACATAGGTATTTGTCAATCAAAAAATAATTTATCATCATTTACAAATAATGCATTTTTAAAATTATACGTTAAGTAATATAAACAGTGCTTGTCCAAATAACAAGGCACGTGTTATTACACTGCACAGGTGTGTGAGGTAAAATTGTACTACGTTCACTGCACTTGATTTTTTTACAAAGAAATTACTTTGTTGTCAAACGCTATGTTGACTCTTTTATGAGCAATGAGTATCTATTTTGTTTGTAGGACATACCGTTGAGTTGGACATCGATGAATCCCGGTGAAATAATTGCACCCCCACAATCGATTACTTTGTCAGGTAATAATTTTTGATCATAAAATAGTGCTTCCGGATTAATGATTTTAGAGTCACGTACCCACAAGTCATCTTTGTACAGTTTACTTTTCCGTAAAAGAATACAATTTGTAAATTTTACAATTAGACCCGAATCACAACTGCCGCCCGTATTCATTTCTCAAAGGAGTCTATATATAATCTAAGATTCTATGGAAGAGTATTTTTTTCAGTTTTTCTTTGCTGTACAAGTTTTGCAGTTTCTCTATCTTAGAAGAAGCTTAGAAGAGAATCAAATGTTTATGTTCTCAGCTATCAGAGCCGTATAATAAAGTATACTCAAAAAATTAAAATACTTTCCACCGTCCTACAAATTAAAGTTTATATTAAAGTCTGACAGCATGAAATGAAGGCCAAAGGATGAAAAGTCTAATGTTCATATAGCATAAAGTCAATACGTCATTAATAATATAAAATATACTTGGATATAACTTTGGACGAGTATAAGTACCAAGTTGGTACTACCAACATGTAAAGATAATCAGAGTAAACAGATACGATGACATATACTATGTACCATTATAAACTTTGCAATCAAAGCTCTTTTATACATAACAACTTGGGTATTGTAGTTATCATCATAATTTATGAAGATTCTATCGACTCGTCTAGCAGTGCTATTATAGCACTATCATCATGTCGTAAGGCTTGAATTGCTTTTAAATTCATCATGCAACGACGTCAATTAGAGTAAGGGGTACATTCTGCTTTGGTTACGTGCTATAGATAGACTCCAAATAGTAGTGCGTAGCATGCAATAAAAATAATTTGATGGTGAGTCTCAAATGTCAATTGTATGTCATTCCATGAAAAAAAAGAGTCATCGACAATGCATGGTTAAGAAAAGAAAATGTTTTAATCAACTTTATTTTTCGTCTCTTTTTGTCACCTACTAATAATAAACTTTTTTTCAGAATATAATAGTTTTTTCTTGTAGGCTGAATGTAGATTTCTTAATTTTAAAATTATCAAACTATATTCATTATTTTATGGAAAACAAATCAAAGTTATAATATATATATATCTTCCCTTTGTAGTCTTTATAATGATTTTTTATACTATTATTCTGATCATCATAAGTCACAAGAAAAAAGTTTCATGTACTTTTTGTTGTGTAAAGTAAAATTATTAGTTTTTTTTGTAGTAGCTGAGCTACTGTAGCTCACATTGTATGTTTATGTACACTAATATTCATTTAACAACAACACATTACTTGTACATAATTTGCACAAAGTGATGAAGAATGATGCACACATGTAAAGACAAAGAAGAATAACGAAGCAGTAGAGTCACAACATCAAACTTGTATACCTCTAATAACAATAATAATAATGTATATTTTTATATAATGAATATTTAATATATCATCATCATCAATAATAATATGTAGACATCCCAGTTGTACGACACATCAAAAAACAAAAAAAAAACAAACGAGCGTCATTTTTTATGAGAAAATGAGCTTCCTCCGGCTTGTGTATAATAATTAAAATGGATATATATTTTGTATAATATATACTCGGAATCGATGAATGAAGAAAAATATGTTGTCCCGCTAGTCTATTCTTATAGTCTATTCATCTTCATCATCATCATCGTCGTCGCCTTCATCTTCATCGTCTTGTTGAGGAGCTTCAACTTTCCCTCGATTCTTGTAGGCTGCCATTTCCTATAATTTATAAATAAAATTTAATAAAAAAAACTTGTATTTTCTTATTTCAAAAACATTCTTTAACTAAAATAAATGTCAAACCTTTTCATAACGTGCTTTATCCCTAATGGCCATAGCTTCGTACTTCTTTTTGACTTCTGGATCAGCTTCAGCCCACAAACGTCCTAGTTCCTTTGCAATTTCTCCCACACCATAGTCGGGATTCATGCCTTTAACTTTTGGTCTTTCATCATTACCTAACAAATAAAACATTTTCCATTATAATTATTTCCGACTTTGCATCTCTTTTGAAAAATAAACTAGTATCACAATTATCATAAAAAATGTTCTTACAGAACCAGAAGAAGGCAGACAGGGACCTTTTTGGTGCATTAGGATCTTTTGTGTGACGGCGTTTCTTACGGCCACCCTGTAATTTTAAAATAAAAAGTGTTAATGAAAATAATTCATTGAAATAAATACGAATAAAAGAAAGAGAATCACAACAACATCAAATTATGATTATTTGTATACCTTTTCACCCTTTGGAGGGACATAATCTTGCATTTCAAGTTCATATCTTTTTTTATCTCGATCAGCCATTTCTTGAAAGCGTTTCTTTTCCTTATCAGACATTGTCTATCAAATAAATGTCACAAAAATTAATGAAATACATCAAACTCAAAATACATGTTTGAAGGAACAAAATAATTTACCTTCCAGCGCTCAGCACATTTTCGAGAAAATTCGGAAAACACTACACTTTCATCTGGATGCTTTTTCTTATGTTCCTCTCGACAGGTCTGTACGAAGAAAGCATAAGCGGTCATTCGACCACGAGGTTTGGAGTCGTTCTTGGCTCTCGGCATTGTCAACAATGTGTACTATATATAATTCCCTAAAAAAATATATTCCTGAAAAAAATCAAAAAAGAGAAATTGTCAATCTTTTTGAAAATTCAACCATATAAACAGTTTTTGAGTAATGACAGTCAACCCAAAACCGAAATCACACTATTTGTATAGTCTCTATAGAATAATGAACCTTACTAATCCTTCTTGCTAATTTTCTCGTAAAAATTCCTCAAAATGTAAAAAAAATGAAAAAGTTTTTTCGGCTTTTCAAAGAATGATGGCGGGAAATGACACGCGAGAATATTTTGCTCTGGACAAGGAGATCTCCAATTTGTACACTTTTTTTACTACTGGGTCAACCACAACTCTATCCTATTGTCAAAATTGGGTAAGATAAATCTGTTTTAATATTTTTCCCCTACTAAAACTTCTATAACATGTTGTCGGAATGATTGGGAATGTTAGAACAATTGATATTCAATGACTCTTAGTCCTCAATTAGGTACACAAAGAAATATTTTGAATAGAAAATTGACAAGATTAAAAAAACAAACTCTCAAAAACAAAAAGTCCCTATGGTGGAAGATGGAGAGAGTTAACTGAGACAAGAAATTGTCTAGAAATTAAATGAAAATGGAAATGAAGGTTTTTTTTGAGCTGAACAGATAATTGAAAGGTTGTTTTTGTTGAATAAATTTGTAACAAAGATAATTACCTCAAATAAAATAGAGTAAGACAAAATTAAAGTCGGGAATAGTTGGCCAATGTAAAGTAAATGGATCAACTCTTAGCTAGAACACACGCCAGCCATTTACACTACCAAAGATACGCCTTGATGCTATCCTGCGCTGTGTGTTTTTGCTTTGGAAAACTAAGGCTTTAACCTATCCTGTATCATTTGGGTTGTAAATGCCACTGCCTCCAACACATCGCCGTCTAACCGCGTACTATTTTTTAGCACTTGGAAAAATCGATTATTTCTCAAAAAAATCCTTATATAACCCTTGTCAAAAATTTGTTTCACTAAAACTACCTCTCTTTTCCCTTCTTTATTGTTCAAAAAATTGTTTCAAAATGATTTCACTTACGAGAAATCCAAGTTCAAACTTGGGTCAATTCTTCAATGTTGAAAGATGGGTAAAGAACCGTCCGCTTCACGTAATGGAGTTTTTTTTCAGCTTAGACAGACGCTTTGGCTTTGAACGACGACAACATTTCAAAGGGAAAAATATTTCCAACTTCAAAAGGGGCTTTTCCTCCAATGGGGTGTCAGTAGATTGGCGGGAAGGGAACCGGGTCTATGTACTAAATGTTAGCCCAATTCCAATTCTAAGCCTTTGATATAAAAACACTTTTCTCTCTTTGCAATGTAAATATATACTTGGGGCATATTGCGTTCATGACAAGGATGAGCAAAAAAAAGTTGAGATATTTGTCATCCGCTATTTTTTATTGACATTCAAAGAATAACAGTGAACACTGTCCCAATAAATATTTGATACTTTGCTAAGATTTTTTGCAATTATTTCATGTTTTCAATTTTTGTTCCTTTTCAGTTTCGTCTTCAACTATAGTCTTTTTATCGTTTGAGCTCTTTCTCTGTACACACAAATAATGGGTTTTTGTTTTAATGTTCTTTCAACAATTTCTTCACCAGATTCAGGTTGCAGAGCAAGACTCGGTGAGTGATGGAAAAAATGGACAGATGATCTGACCAACGATGAAGTGGTTCTTTCAACAATTTCTGCACCAAGGTGAGAGATAGGATAGAAAATAGTTTGTAAAATGTCAAAATTCAGTGATCTGTAATTTGTTGAGACATTGTCTCTTCAGGTTTTTTTAATAATTTAATATTATTACTAAATGAAATACATTGTTTTTGTTGATTTATTGTAGCTGAACTCCTGGAAAAAACGATGAGTTTACCATTATTTACATGACAGTCGCTGGATGACTCCAAGAAGGACAAACCATGACCTGACCATCGACGAAGTGGTTCTTTCAACAATTTCTGCACTAATTTGAATACTGGAAATAGTTTATGAAATGTCAAAATTCGGTGCTCTGTAATTTGTTAAAACTCTTCACGTTTTTCTACTTTGAAATAATATTACTAAATAAAATACATTGTTTGTTTATTGATTGTAGCAAAGCCAAATTCTTGGAAACTGACGAGTTCACTAATATTACATGACAGTGGGTGGAGGACTCCAGGGAGGACAAACCATGGCCTGACCATCGACGAAGTGGTTCTTTCAACAATTTCTCCACCAGGAGACTGAGGAATTAGGATTACCAACAGTTGCTGAATTACTGTTTATTTGTTTTTTTTTGTGTAAAACAGTACCAGAATATTTTTATACAGATTGTTTTTTAAAACACAGAAACATTAAAACCAGTCGTGGTAGTCATTCTAAAATACTCGTTGTGTCTTTTGAATGAATAAAAAACAACATCAGATTGAGACGGAGAAATTAGGATTACCAACAGTTGCTGAATTACTGTGTTTATTTGTATTTTACATTGCTTTTGATTTTTTATGTAAAATGTACTTGATTGGAGCAAAAAAATCTGGAAGCACCTACAATGCTAAACAAACTATAAAACCAGCCGTGGTATGGTCATTCCAAAAAAATAAATTGTCTCCATTAAATCATTTAAAAATAACAAAATCAAAAATTTCAAGTCTGCCTTTTTAAAGACTTAATGTTGTAAAAAAAAGATTTGTTTTTATTTCTCATTTGCGTTAGTAGATATGTACACATTGATAGGAAATATTTAAAACGATGCATAGCGACTTAGTATTTATTCACTCGGGGTAGATTTTGATAGTTCTTTTCTTTCTAAAGCTTTCAGAATATTTTGAAGACTAGCTTCTACACTATTCCATTGATTTAGATCCTCAGTTTTAATGTCATCCTCAACAATAATAACATAGACACGGTCAAAGACTGCTCTATTGTATTGGACAATACGATGAAAGTCTTTGACCACAGACAAAATTTCTGGACTGATACAATACAGACCACTTGGAACAACCTGATTGTTCTTTCTCCCAGTCAATAGCCAGGATTCAGCAAACTCGACAGTGCGCCGAACTAAAAAAAAATTAAATTATTATGCGTGAGTTCCTTGCCATAACTTTCCAAATGAAATCATTAAGTAAATTCGATTCAAACTACAGAAAGTACCTAGTAGGTTACGAAGTTTATGATCTTCTCTGACCAAATCTCTAATGGCATGACGAATTGAATCTTTCTCGGAATCCTCCAATCCCCGATCTTTTTGTGCTTGAGTAATGTCACCTGTTACTTTAACCACCTGTTCAGCTACTCTGTTTAAACTTTCACCCAGTTTCCTAAATTGATTGGTTTTTTTTAAAAAAAAAAACATAAAAATTATAATCCATCATTCCATTCTTCATTGGTTCAAATATATTTATTTTCAGACTGACATTGTCCTTATGTAAAGACTTACGCGTCGTTCAAGATATCCTCTTCAGATATGAGACTAACAAGCTGTGTTTTCAATATATTTCTCAACTCTGGAGCTGCTCGAGCCAGCATGGGTTGACTAATTGTCTCTGAAGTTAAAATTATACCACCAACAAGGCCGAGTCTCTTGACTGAATTAGCAAGCTTTACCAATCTCACAGCGTCCAAAGCTAAAGTCTACAAAAAAACAAGACATGAGTTAAAAAATCATGACATTAGTTTTGTTTCGTTTTTTTTCTTTGACTCATAATTTATGAGTCATAAACAAACCTCTGGCCATTCCTTCACGTCTCCTGTCCACCACAAGGCTTCACTAAATGCCTTGACAATGACCGTATTTGTGTCACGACCCTCAACCCGATTAGGCAAAAGCCATTTTCTTGTATTTCGTAAACCATCTTCTTGTAGTCGACGCTCAAAGTCGAGAAAGTCGGCAAATTTTTTTCTTTCATATTGTAGACAGTTTTGACTGATTTCTGGACGAAATTGTTGGACATAGAAATTGGCCATGTCTAATTTCATCTTCTCCATGACTTCAAGTATCCCTTGAAATATTTCCGTTGGTCTAGTCAACAGTTGTAAAGCTGCAATCTCTTCGTCTCGTGAAGGAGCACAAAGTTGACTGTAAAATGTTATGACACAAAAGTACTACGTGAGTATAGGTAAGCATGACTAAAAAATAATTTCATTTGAATTTGACATGTCAAAAAAATATATACCTTAGGATCCCCACAATAAAGTTTGCATATGTCTGTAAAAAAGATAAAAATAAAATGTACAATTTATAGCCATCCAACAATGTGAATGTCAATATGACTGTGAACAAGACACAATATAAATTAAATTTACCCCAAAGTCAAGAGCATCATTCTGTACTTGCTGACGAATCAAGTCCACATCCAATACTTCATTGATTCTTTGTCTCATCGAGTGATTGTGCGGCATTAATAATGACAACAGCATCTGTTTTTATGTAAAAAAAAAGTTGAATCAAATTTACATATTTAGCCTAACATTAAATAAAAAGTTAACTTACTATTTTCATCTCTTCAAAAATTGACAAAGCCTGATTATAATTTGGAGGTTGTGCGTTCAATTGTTCATCCAACAGATCCCAAAATGCTCTCTTTAGCTGGTGTTGAATTCTAAACTCCAAGCTAAAAAACGACAACAATTAGTCTACAATCTGTAGGTCAATTAATACTTTTTTTTGTCAAAGTACAAGAAGGGGGTAAATACCTATCAGATGGTGGAACAAACCGTTCCAGTTTGAATTCTGGATTAATGGAAATCTCATGTGCGAGATACATGTTATTGAAGCCTACCAAAGTATTTATAAAATCATCCGGGGGAATGCGAATCGGATTAGGACCAGGGGTAACAAATTCGGGTTGGAAGCCCAAGCTGTTTGTAGATGACCGTGAACCTTCCACAACACCAGCAGTCATAGGATCCTTCTTTGTTACAATATCTGAATTTCGATCGATTATTGTAATAAAAGGATTCCCTTCAGTAGTTGATGAGCTGGAAGCTGCAGGTGTAGCATTTAACAAATCCTCCTCCATTGACTGTTCGCTAAAAATTAAATAAATACAAATATACAATCAATATCTTAGAATATTTTTTTTGTATATTTTATGTGATACTTACTCTGATTCTGACTGTTTTCGTCCACTACTTTCCTCCAACTCTGGCTTTCGAGTACCATTGTCATCAATCGAAACGGATGTGTTGGACATTTTCAGTCTAGTTAGTTTAGTCTTTGGAAACCTTAAAATTCACCAAAAAAATCTTTAGATATTTCTATTTGTGGTCTATATTATAACATGTACTGCTATATAATTTGGCTAAACCGAGTATACCAGTGTGGCTTTACTTCCGGTATATTATTAAATATAGCCGATGTGCAAAAGCAATTATTTTATATTTTTACACTAAACTTTAGACTATAAGTAACTCTTTTTAAAATATTATACTGACTAAATGAACTAAACAAAAACTTTACTTCAAATTTTGGTAGTTGCACAAGTTAAATTTCTTAAGTAAGAGTTAAAGTTTAACTGTTAAATAGCAGTTGAATAGGGATGCGTAAAAATTATTTGTTGAAATTAAATACATTACGCAATGCGTACGTATCACAATTTACTCTACTCAGCTTTGGTTCTGTTTGGGTATATCAGAGTACAAAATTAGCTGTAGAATCACAAAAAATTATTTTTTTGCAATCGCAATGCATGGCCTACATTAAAATTGGCATCTATTCAATTCTCATTTTTTTACATCTTTTATGATTTAAATAAACAAAAAAAAATTATTCTGGGCAAATACTATTCATAAATACACTTCATTTTAATTCGCACTACTTTCTAATATAGTACTAGTATACTTTGACAAACAAAGAAAAGTTGAAGGAATTTAAAATTAATTATAACTAGCACTATCAATGGAACCTTAATAAGATTACTAAATCCAAAGGGTTTAAAACATTAGAATTTGTTTATTTACCTTTAAATTGAATCTTCATGGATAAAGTGCACTTTGAGTTAAATAGGAACAAAAGACTTGTTCCATTAAATGAGCCAATGTTTACATGCATCAGCTGATGGAAACAACAAAAAAAGTGTTGTGATTTTGAACACAAAGTTAAAATAAATATGTACAAATAATTTGGAAAGGCAATCACTGCACTGGTTCCACGAACGTGTGATACTTGAATTTTGATAAATATGAAATTAATTAACAGTCAAAGAGAGTTGACCTGACAATTTTAATTTCAATTCAGGAACCAGGAAAAAGTCCAAAAATTTTTCTTCAAATATTGGCAACTGCGTACTAAATGAGCTATCACAAAACTTTGTTATAACAGCCTTAGAAATTGTATTGAATGAATGCAATTGTCCCTTGTACAGAAGTTCCCTTTCTAATTTCTTTGTTTTTTTGCAAAACTTTTCCATTGAAAAAAACTGAACGTTTTTCAGTAATACAAAGTCATTGTTTATATTTCCGTACGACGTTTTATTCCCATTGAATACTTTTCTTTGGTTTTTTGAGGGTTCCTCCTCCCATGTAAGAAATTCGATTATAAATAATAATAATTATCTGATGAAAAGAATTTTTAAACTCATTTCTAGCATGTGAGAAGAGGAAATTGGAAGATATTATGTAATTTACAATGAGTGAAAATATCAAAGAAAGAATCAGACAATTAAGGGACCTCGCCCCAAGTTTTTAATTTTCTCTCTCTCTTCATACAAACAAAATCTGTTGAGTTTGACTAATTAAAAGATGGGTGCTTGAGGAAAAAAATCAAAACAAAAACAAACTGACTCGTAAAAACTCATGAGATTCTTGACTTAATTACATGTACTGACGATGCGAGTACAGCAAGACTATATTTCTCCATGCTATTTTATCTCCACAGAGAAGAATTAATAAGAGAAAAAAAGAGAGACAAGATGATGATGAGATGATCCATATTTAGGAAGGTCTTGACTTATTGTCATGATAGGAAGAATATTTTTAAAGACTCATATCTCATACTCAGTTCAATGTTATAATAAAAATGTACAAGACAATATTATAATATAGCACAAACTACAATTTTTTTACCGTGTTAAACTTTCAAGTTATACAGGGAGACTACCTTTTATGGTTTCATTTAATGGCTATGTACAAGAGTAAATAGGAGACACTCATATTATACAGCATTAGGTCCATCATTAAACAACTTGCATACAGAGAATATTATGATAGAATCGACCAACTATATTTTATTTTTTTTGCAAGGATATTTCTTATGTAGAGTACACTATAGATTATTATGATGACGATTCATACTTAATTCAAGTTAAAGAGCATGTACCCCCCTCTTTAACCAAATTTGACTTGTTCCATCGGCTGCTATAGTTGCTGACTCTCAAAAAAATCCTTTCGTTCTGGTTTGTCCGCCCACCCTCATCGTATCATCTCCATGTGAAACAATGAGGACCAAATGGAGTCATGGCTTATCTCTTATGCATTTGCTCTTTGCACTCTTTTTTTCCTCTCCTCTGTCTCTTTATGATACATAGTTCATAGTTAGTACAATAAAAAAAATATTTTGTACTGGTACTGGAGCCTTCCATTTTGTTGTGCAAAAATCTTTGTCTGTCTCCAATGTACATTGTAGACTAGAGAGAGATGTACTACCTGATGTTATGAACATGGGAGACTAAAAAGACAAAAAATCACACAACCCCTCTTTGCCCATATTCGCCTTGTCGCCCACGTTCCTCCTGAACCATGACATTCTAGTCAATCTGTGAGCAATGTATCAGTACAAGTGTTCCTTCCTCGTCAGCCACAACAAAACAAATAATTTTTCTTGTTTTGCCACAACTAAAATCAACCACCATTTGTCTTTCTCCTCACCCACCGAACCGAACATCATCTAACTCATCCTCAGGAAAATTGTGAGTTTTCTTTGACGTCAACAACAACAATAAGAATCCCGGATAAGCAGGTTAACTTCCTATTCATTTACATAATTTTTTAACAACCATAAATCTTCCGGGGTTAACTCTCTTGTCTCATTTTTTATACTATGGACATGTAGACTTTTTGGTCAATTTCTTTTCCTTTTTTCTTTTCCTTCCTCTCAGGGAGTTCACACGTGTACAGGGAGGGCTCTTCTAATTAAATTTTTTACAAATTCATAGAAAAAGTCTTTTTAGTCGAGAAATATTTTTTGTTGAGTGTTCATCAGTTTCGAATTTAGTGTGCCGTAAAAAAATAGTTAAATTAATATTCAACAGTGCAAGTACAAGGTTAGCCCATCTTTTTTAAACACGTTCATATTAATAAATATACCTAACCTGTTACATTTGTCTTTGTTTATACGTTTAATTATAGAAATGTATAAAAAATGTACCAATTTTTTTCTTCGTCTATCATGCTATTAGTATAATATGGTGCAAATTAAAATTTATAATTACTTGTGTGGGTGCACTCTTCACATAGTGAGAGAGAAACAAGATTGGACTATTTCCAATTTAAATCCCCCCTACACACACACACACACTCTCTCTCTCTCTCTCTTGTATTTCTTTATATTATTCAATTCAATCAAATATCACGTTATTATTTATAAAAAATAATTGTCGAATGACATGTACGCCATTGCCGCTATGTATCTTTTTTACATTATGTAAGTATATCAGTTAACAGAGTTGAAATTAACTAAAAAATTCTGTGTACGCATATTTGGGTGTTATATTGTACAATATATTTTCTTTTTGTCTCATTTGTCTTTCGTGAGATGAGAGTTTGGAGAAGAAGTTTTCAAATTTGACACAATACGAGTCATTCATGAGGTGAGAAATTAAATCTAGACAAATGAGCGTAGGAGAGAAAATACAAAGATTAAAAAATATGAGATACACTTGAAAAATTCATGGTCATTCTCATTCATTTTCTGTCCAACATGAGACCTTTGTGAGTTAATACAAATCTTTGCTAATTTCTCTCTCTCTCTCTCTCATGTTCAAATTGTATACATGTCAAATGGATGATGATGGCATAGTGCTCATTTTAACTAGAGTCAAGTCATGCCCATAAAAAATGATATGTAATAATGTTTCCTCATCCTCAATTTTTTTTAACTCTGCCTTCCATTGTACTCTTCTTTATTCAAAGAAAAGAAAAAAAAATGTATTCTTGTCAGAGAAAATAAATTGTGTCAACTTGTTCATTGTAGTCACACTAAATTTATACAAATTACAATTACAAAATTTATCTCTGTCTCTCCCTTTCACCTATAGAGAGACAGACAGGCAATTTGAGTTGTATTCTGAGAATTTTATGAGGAGATGATTGACATTTTTTTTAATATAAAATTATTCAAATTTTTATCCATTAATTTTAAATGTTACATCAATTTAAAATATTCAACTGAATTAATATAAAATATATTAGTGGTATTATTACCGTACCGAGAGTAGGATTAATATTTTTATTCAACTTGAGTGGGGGAAATAAAGAGAATTTGATACCAAAAATTGTGTAGTGCATGTTAAAATGATCATGAATTTTTTTTTATTTGAAATGGAAAGTGAATAAATGCATGATGAACAATTGTCTACATTTATGGACAGAGTTTGTCTTCACATGCACAAAAAAAATTTAGTCTAATTTAAAATGCATTTCATGACTTGCACACTAAACAAATAAAAATTAAAATTAAAAGAAAAAAAAATCCTTCAGATTTTAATCCAAGAGGACAAAAGGGGAGAGGGGAGAAATAAAATGAGAAATTAGACGTGTCTACAGATACAAAAATTGCAGTTTGACATGTCATAAACATGCAAAAGTGTACATGTGTAGATTCTCACTATACAGACACATTTCTATTGATTCAAAGAGTGTGAGGATATATATTTACCATCTTTTTGTTTGCCTTTTAGTCTCTACACTGGCACCTTCGATCATGAAATCAGAATGCACAGAATAAAAAAAGCCATTGTAATCTTCTTCTGTTTTTAGACTCTCTCTCTCTCTTTTAATAAATAATAACTTTCATTTAATATTCTACACATATAAAAAATGAATTTAAAAATAATCTTTGTACAGACAACAAACTAAGGAGGATAAGGTCATGCTCGTATATGTAAATGGGAAACCGAAATTAATATACATTTTATTGAAGTACAAATCCAACCGTATATAGAAAAGATAATAATTGTTGATATTGGTGGACATCCATCACACAATTCCACATGAAGATCAAACAAAAAAAATTGTGGCTATAATTGTCAACAAAATACATTCATGTTATTTGGCTTACAGATACTTAACTTTTGAAGCCTTTTTTCGATTTTTTCCCTGTTGTACACTTAATAATGATGAGACGGTCATTTTATTATTATTTTTTGAACAAGTTTCCAGTATCCAAAAGTTATTATAATGAAGAATTCTACTTCTACTTTATGGCTAATAATATGGTGTCCATACTCTATATAATTTATTAGTCGTTTTCTGTTTGAGGGTAGTCTTGTATCAGTATCGAGTATACATTATTTTTTTCTGTGCTTTTCAGCCTTTGATCCAAACTAATATGAGCACATTGTATTGTATATTTATAGTCTTCATTCATTATAAGGAAAAATGTGTATAGGAATTCCCACAGAATTTCTATAGGGAATCCA
This sequence comes from Arrhopalites spinosus, assembly GCA_034700945.1. Lineage (NCBI taxonomy): Eukaryota > Metazoa > Arthropoda > Collembola > Symphypleona > Arrhopalitidae > Arrhopalites > Arrhopalites spinosus. The sequence goes on from JAQIVZ010000290.1 coordinate 61,519, forward strand.
TAATCTGGGTAGAATCGCAAGACGATAGTGATGGAATGCCAGTATAGTGAATGTAATGTAATGACAAGTTGGTCCGAAAAAGAATCCGTGCCTGTACCAGGGTGGAACAGGCACAAACATAATAAATTTTAAAAGTCTTTGCATGGAAAAAAACTAAATTGCACAGGTAGGTAGAGGTTCAGGTTGAGAGAGTAGTAGAACACAAACACAAGACAAATAGAAATTCCTCTTCCTCTAGACGTTGTGTCTTCTTTTTCCTCGTGTTCCCAAGTCCTAATTTCCATTTCCGACAAAATAAATTCATACAAGGAAAGAGAGAGGAAATTGTCAATTAATATTTAATACTTGAGTTTAATATTTATTATCATTAAATTTAACTAACGAGTCAGACATTTATTCTCTCCCCTCCCCTGCTCTACCTTATTCTATCTGTACATTCTTCTCTTTTTTTTGCCAATTATCACCTTTACTTTTACTGTCTCTCTCTCTCTCTCTCTCTTTTAATCTCCTTTTAAAATCTATTGTCATGAAATTGAATTGGAACTGTGAACTTGAGATTATATAAGTCATACGTTTTTTTTTTGAAAAAAATATACAGTACAGCTAAATAAAGTAGTAAAACTTGACCATATACAAAAAAATTAATAATTCTTTTGACTTTAAATTATTTATTTGTTGGGGCTAATAATATTAGGTATATTTGTATTTGTACATGGTAAGCAGTAAAAAAAATTGTGATAATTATTATGGCCAGTGACATTGGTGCTTCGCCCTTTCTCTTTGATTGAGGATGTCAAATCAATATCTGTAGAGAGGAAAGCCTAAAGGGAAATTGTTTGTTGATACAGATCAACAACAAATAAATCAAAAGTTTTAATAATAAAAAGATATATTATTGTTAAATAATATTTTATAACAAATAATAATAATAAAAATGGTTTCTTAAACTTTAACCAAAGCTCTGTGGCTCTGACTCTAACTCTGCCTGTTCAAGACTGGAAGGAACCTCCACAGACTATCGAATCTGTAGAAGCAGTACAGATAAAAAGAGAGAGAATTTTTTTGTGAAGACATAAAAAAGTGACAGAGGTCAAAATATTTTCACAGACACAAAGAAAGAGAGAGAGATCTGTGAGTTGTCAAGTTTTGTCCTTTTTGACGAAAAGGTTGTTCGTGTCTGTGTCAATAAGTCCATATAAAGGTACTCATTTTCTGCAAACATCATGGCTCCTAATGGCAAGTGACTCTTGTAACTTAAGAAACCACAAAAATCTCTTAACATTTATATTTATCTGTAATATTACGCATTGTAAGATAGTTTTTGGGAATTAGTTTTTTTTTGTTTTGCACTTCTCCGCCTACTATCAGCAAATTGTAATTGTATTTAATATTACAATAGTAAAAAAAATGAAAAGTTTGAATATTTATTTATTTCCACACAATTTAGTTCTTAACAAAAATATTTAATTTCATTTAATATTTTTTCTAAGCTTATTACAAAATTGTATCTGTAGTTAGAGCAAATTTGTATTTGGTGGAGCGAATATATAGAATGTTAAAATGCTTTGCTAAAAAATTGGAGAGGGAGAGGAGAGAGGAGTAGGTTACGTAGATTGTCATTAAAATAAATTTTGTACCCACACACTGTTGTACATAAATGATGTACATAAGTTAAGATGAAAATGGTTAAAAGTGCAAATTTTTAATACCTCCCCAATGCATTACGTCCTTTCATCTTGTCCATGGAAATGTTTTTACACGCGGTGTAAAATTGTCTTTTTTTTGTATCAAGGTATCTCTCTCTTGTTGTGGGTATATTTGTCAGTTTATTCAAGAACAATTTTATTGAATGTATAGACGGACATGTTGAGAGTGTAACAAAGAAAAAAAGGGATGTTGAAAAAATTGAAACATTTTCTAACTTTGGCCTTTACCATCTCCAGCTCACAAACAAAACCAAACAAAGATCATCTCCTCTCCGTATAATATTCTCTACCTTCACAAAAACCGCCTACCACAACAAAAGTTTTTTTCTCTCTCTCTCCACTTCATGTTCTATTATACCTACAATTATTTTGTAGTCTAATATAATGCAAAGAAGACACGAGACAGTATCATTAGACAAAACAAAGGATTAGTCATTTTGTCATAATATTTTTTTTTCTTTACAGTGAAAATGTCAGGCTTGAATATTTTGAACAAGAAAGGCAATCTTGTTCTCTCTCATTTTTCTAACCCTTAGTTTTCTCTTTTATTTATGATAATAAGCAGGTCTGTCCTCTGGTCAAGTCAGGGAGGAGTTTTTTTTCTAAAAAAAATGTAGAGCTCCATTTAATTAATATTCTGGATTTTACTGTGTAAAAAAACAGGGCAAAATAAATTGGACCTAATAATATAGAAACCACAGACATTTTGATCAAGGACAATTTTTTTTAAAATAAAAATTCTCCATAAAGTACACACCATTTAATTATTTTGATCCAGTTTATCCGTATTTTTATTGATTTTACATAAAAATTATTACTAAATAATGTGTTCCAGGCAAAAATTTCTTTCCTTTACTGTCTTATTATTTTTGCTCCTGTTGTTCTATTAAAAATTGATGGTAGAATTTTCCAAAATCACAAATTGACCATAAATATAGAATATATAAAAATAATTGTACTATATAATAGTACAGATAATACTTATTCGTTCATTGTCATCAAAATGAAATTTATGCACAAAAAAAAATTTCATTTCGACTGTATACGGACTTGTTCATTAGAACCTTGAACATAAGAGAATCCATGGCCTTTTTCTCCAAATTTCTTCCCCTTGATAATAATGTAGAAGAGACATGGTCTCTCTATAATATTTCTGTATAAAGGCAAATTCAAAGAGGCCATAAATCATGCTATTTTTTTGTAATAGGTTGCATGAGTAATGATGTACTACTCTGCATTGAGTTTAATATGTACAGAGAGTGTACGTATGTATGTAAGTTTAATTCCTTTTGTTGTACATTTTGCTCTTCATTGATTAGCATCTTGCACTTAAAATATCATTTATGACTTGAATCAAGAAAACGTAATGCTATCTGTCACTTCCCTATTTCTTCCCCTCTCAGTTTTTTTATTCTGTCTCATATATGGACAGAGACTGACCCGTAATTGAGGGAAAAAAATAATTTGTGGTTTGTGTGTGTGTGTGTCTTTTAATATTAATGTACATGGGGAATGGAGGCTTGATTGAATATTTAGCTTAAATAGCATTGAGAGAGAGCATCTGAGTCTCAAAGAGATGAGATTTTTTTTACTGGTTATGTACAATAAAGAGTCTTCTTTTTTACCTTTTGCAAGTATGGAGAGTAGGGCTGAGGATATAATAAATTGTGATATAATTTCATCCTCTGAGCTCACAGCAGTCTAAACATGAGAGAGAGAGAGAGAGAGAGAAGTTTGATGGTCATCAACGCCCACATAACTCTCAAACAATTTTTTATTTTGGATGGATGGTTGTGTGTGTGCATTGTGTACTTAAATGGAATGGAAGGAATACACGAGACAATATTCTTGTGAGTAGTAGAGTCTCATAAAGAAAAGTGTCTGAAGATCGTTACTTAAACTCTGACAAATGATGGGGTTGTACACATAAGAATGATTTGAATTAAATTGGCAGCTGTCGAACAAATTTTAATCAAAATAAGAGTACATTTCCTCATTAATAATCTTTGAGTAGTCTCTCTCCCTCTCTCTTTATTATGATAAGATGAATCATTTTAATTTAATTCCAGCAGACACTTTATTATAGTCTTTTACAATTTAATAAGTATGTAGTTTCAGCTTCACTTTATGTCTCATCCATTATTTTTTTTCTTTGCTAGATTTGACAGTGAAAGTAGACTTTATTATGTCGTTGCTTTATCTTTATTTCGGCTTTTTTTTGAAAGAGAGCTTTCCAACTTTTAGTTTTTTTTGTATGCATTTTGCGTTTATTGTAATAATGTTCATTTTTGTAATATTTAAAATTTAGAAATGGGTTTCTCCGTACAACAGCGTCCATGGACTCCAACTAAAAGGTAAAAATTTGATTTTACTCAGGTGAAATTTTGTAAGAAATACTATTGTTTGCATTAAATTATTTTGTGAATTTCTGAATATTTACAGACGTGGTCCTATCGCTGCTGAATTTTCTGGTCCAGGTGGGTTAATTATTTTAGTTCACTGTAGTTCACATTGCATGTTTAACGTCAGTTATTTATATGTACAAAGTATTAAAATTTACTGTATTTCTTAATAGGTCCAGCCTGGGTGACTCTACCATCGATGATAGGTTCTAATTTTTTTAATTGAATTTGAAATCTAAAATCATTTACTGGCTCCTTTAGCCACAAAAAATTTCTACCTCAAAAACCTTTCTAGTTTCTTTGTAGAAAATTGACTAATGACTAATATAAAAAAAAATATTTATGGGGGTTTGGTGTAAAAATGCAGGAATAAAGCCCTACGTTTCAGGGAAGAGTACATCACCTTGTTTTACATTTGGTTGTAGGTAATAATCCAAATAATTAAGTATCCAATTATTACATGCCATGTTATTTCCGTTTTTTGTTGTACACTCAATAAGTTTTAAAGTACATACAAAATCGTGTGACATTTAATTTTTTAAAGCCTTGAACTTCACTTATTTTGTGTGTGGTTAATTTAATTTTGTATATTTTTACAAGTTATAATTAAATTACCTATATGAAAACTACTCTCTCTCTCTACTTTCTCCTTCTCAAGTGTCTAACAGTATAATTTTTTTACACATGCTGCGGAGTAAAGACATAGTGACACAAATGATCATGCGGGCAAGTTTCTTTTTGTAAACAATAATAAATATAATAATTAAAAATAATGTTTCTCTAATATTTACTAATTATGCTTCATCCAAATTGTACTAGGACCGGGACCCGGTACATATAATGTCGTCGGTTTAGGGAATAAAGGTAAAAAAATGGAGAGATGAGTAATGGTGTATGGTGTAGTTGAGTAGAGAGACAAGAGACATGATTTTGATTAATTCACAAGTTCATCACCGTAACGAAAAAACCTGTCAAGTGGGCTTGGTTTTGTGTGTAAGATTTTGTCATAATATTGATAACGCATCATGACAAACGAGACACAGAGTTGATTTAATCTCAACTCCTCCTGACAAGAGATTTGATTTACAGTTTTTTCCTCACATAAATTCAATTGAAAGAGAATCTCTCTTGACTTTTGAACCTCTTTCAATATTTTAAGTTGTACATCCTTCTTGTTCCACCACCAACCCCTTCACTTCATTTTAAACTGTTTGTACACTAAACAAATTATTTATTTTGTATTATTGACACACTACCATTTACCACTGATATGGGTGATTGACTTTAATAGATATTTTTAATTTGTAACAGCATTGTTCTAGTAGATTGTAGGCCGAGAGTCTTGTATCCATTTTTATGCATGAATTATGACTATGACTAAATTTCTTTTAATAACTTTTTCCTTTTAATATTTTACAGTAAGTTTCCTTTTTCAAGATGTCAAATTTTAATTTGAGGATTTTAATTTAGGTAAAGCTGTCGCTCCTTCTGCCTCACTTCACTATCGTCACGCTGAACCCAAGCCATTTGTGACACCAGCACCAGGGTAATGAGACAAGAATTGATTTTTAATATAATAGAATTTATTTTTATGGGAATTAATGTGGGATAATTTAATGTAACATGAATGCTTTCACTTTGTAGAAGTTACTGCCCAGAAAAGTCAGAGAAAACTATGTTGGACAATTCACCAAAATATAGTTTCGGATTGAGGCCGAAAATTGAAGTTAAGAGTGCTACACCAGGTAAGAGATTAATTAATAATTTTTGTGAATTAAATTAATGTTGTTTCATTGTGCAATTAATAATTTGCCAATTATTAAAAATTGTTTTTAAATATAAACAGCTCCCAACTCGTATAACGTACCCCCAGTTCTTGGAAATTGTCCGGAAGGAACGAAAAAGAAGGCTCCAGCCTACACAATTTCTGGACGTGGAAAAGAATTTGTTGATTTTCGCATTACAAATCCAGGACCAGGAAAGTATGACAGTGGAAATTTAAATATTGTCAAGAAGAAGGCCCCAAGTTACTCTCTTAGTGTACGTACAGTTCTCCCAAGTGACGACACTAAAAAACCTGGACCAGGAGCTCACTCCCCGGAAAAAGTCACTATTCATCAAGCCCCTGCCCACAGTTTCGGAATTAAACATTCAGAATACACGTAAATATGAGAATTTTTTTAATTGTCTTTATACTATAAAGTTAATATAGTTTAGCTACATTCATTGAAATTAAACTGAACCAATTATTTTTAATTTTATTACAGGGCCAATCTTAAGGGATATGCATACTAAATTATATGCATGGATCGCCTCTCTGCATATACATTGTGTAAATACACTGGAAACAAGAAATCATCATGGAGAAATCATGATTGCCAAAAAACTTCCCTCTCAATTACATTCGTCTCCTCATCAAATCTACGGCCTTTTCCTCTATAATTTTTCTACTTGTGATTAAGTGTTGGTGATTTTTTCAAAACAATTGACAATTAACGACTACACGCTCCTTCAATAACTTTTCTTTTTTTGAAAAAATAACATTTTAAAATGAGATGAGACACATTGTGAGTTATATGCAAAAATAAAAAAAGATGGTTGTGGACTTTGTGACCGGCTCAGGAGTTGAGCAGACATCCTTTTAATAATAATTGACAATTAAAAATATCTCCTTCCTGAGATAACTGACTTTAATGACACTAAACAGTATTTCATCAGTATAATACACCCACCACATTGCCATGACCTGTAAAAAAATGGGCAAGAATAAAAATATACCTGCCATGAAACTCTGACTAAAATAATTTTAGTTAATTGAAGCACAATGGGGTTTCAATGAGTATTAATAGAAATTACACTGATTTTCAGCCATTCCATTTCAGCACTTGTTATTATTAATCGTATTGGTGCATCTCGGTCCTGCTCGTACATATTAATTAAACTATCTTTTAGATGAATAAAATTTACATGAAATGTAGCTGGAGCTATCAATTTTCATACTCTACTTTCTCTCTATAAATAAATTTTCTAAAATAATGATGGAAATTCCCTCCATTTTCCTATAATTAAGTTGAACTACTTACTTTATATGTCATGCTGTGTATTCTTTTTTTAAACTCTTGTTCATTTAATGGACTTTGTTATCACTAAAAAAATCTTTGTATATGTTAACTGCCACAATTCTTTGAAAACTAACTCAAATCACTAAAAATGAGTTAACACACATAAGACAGCATGACAATTTTCCTTGAATTGTATGATATTGTAAAAAAAACCAAAATTTATATTATAAGTTGTATTATTATGAAGTATATATTAAATATATTATATTCCATGTTACAAACTACAGTCTCAAGTTAACTATGTATTAATCCTCCCAGTGAATCAAAAAAAATGACAATTTGATAATTGTGGCTTCCAAGCCTCAAAATTAAATGGTCCAAATTGGTGCAAACTTTTTATTTTTTTTTGTATGTATCAAAATTATTATTATGATGGGAAGAATAAATCAAAATGAAAGAGAAAATGATCAAAAAAACAAAATAAAAACACAAAAAAAAGTTGTTCATTTTTTTGGTATAATATTGTGTGTGTCTCCAGTGCAATGATAAATAGGATTTATTTTATTCTTTCCTCAATTGCAAAATTTAACAGGCGAGGCAATTTACATGGAATGTTGTTTTTAACTCTCGTATCAGTATCACACACGGCTAAAATATTTCCTATTAAAAAACTTATTCATCTTTTTTCCATTTCCATGAATTTTTTTTCCACCTGTTTATGATTTACTAATTAATTATTACGTGTGTGTATTAAATTCCATATTATACAATTAATTTAGGATTTTTAGGAGGGGGGAGGGGAAGGTAAAAAAGAATTCATAATTTTGCACAGCTAAATACAGTCAACTATATAAATTCATAATTAAATAACAAAATCAATTTCTATAACTATTCTACTTTAATAAATCTAGTATGATTGGCATTCTCAATTTATATTTTGACTCTCCTTTTGTATAATTATTTAACCAATATGTCAGTAAAAGCACAGCAAATGTTTTAATTTGCTAAGCATCAGCATCAATGAGCCAGAAATCAATTCATTTTGTTTGTTTTTTTTTCATTTTGCAGCTCTCTTTGAATATTATTTATTAAATAGAAATATAATATTTTTAATTAGCGAGTTAGGATGGAAAACAGAAATCAGTTCAGATTGCATAACTTAAAAATACAATATAATATATATATGTATATATGTATAAATATATGTAGAAAAATGCTGTCTTAGCTAATATAATATTGCTAGTCGGAATTTTTCCTTTTTTATATTTATTATACTATATTTAATATTATACTTTTTTTTTATTTAATTCTTTCTCTTGTAAAATATATATAAATATACTAAATATAGAATATAGGGCAATAATCATTTTTGGTCTCTGACTCCTGATCTATTTCTTTCCTTTTTAGAATTTTTTTTTCCTTTGGAAAATTTTAATTTCCCAATTTTTTTCTCTGTATCAGTCTTTGAAATGTATATTGTATCAATTTTTATTTTTTTATTATAAATAATTAAATTTTGCACTGTCCATATCCTTCATTTATATTTTTTTGACAGTTTTTTTTTCAAACCCCTCGTCAGTATTAATTAATTAGCAGTGGCGCAGATACAATGAGTGTGCAGTTGTGTGTGTACACGCACGTATTTAAATGGCCTCTATTAATAAAATAATTGTAGCTAAATAATTACTATTACTTACTTAATAGTTAATGTAGTTTACAATTCATCCATTAATACTTATGTATAAAAATTATATTATTAATTATTGTTTTTCTTTTTTCATCCCCACTAAATATAATTAATTAATTAATTATGTTTTATATAATAAAAGTACATATACAAGGTGATACGAGTATACGTATATTATTTATGTAAATAATTATTTAAATACATGATAGCTCTATGAGGTAGACACGTTGTGTTGTGTGTGCTTGGACCAATATTGCAGTCTTCGCCAGTCTTTAAGATACACATTGTTATACATATATTTATATTTTATGAACAAAAAACATTACAGAAATTATACAATTTTTTTTAAAATAAAAAAACCACCCTCAAAATACAGATAAAAACATGGGTAAATTAAATCTTGACATGTAAATACTTTATACTTACAAAAGAAAAAGATAAAAGTCCCTTGTAAAGCTTTCATTTAATTGTAAACTCAAAGCATGTCAATCAACATGAATAGGTAAAAGTATAAAACGAGAAAGAATTTAAAATGGCTAAAAAGCATAGTTTAAAAAAAATACTTTTTTTTGTTAGATAACAAGTTATATTTTAAAACTGGCGAATTTACTCTTTTTTTCTGGAAGCTATTTCAGAAAAATAATTTACTAAATGGAAAGTTCATTTAATTATTATCTGTAGTAAGTAGATTAAATTCTAAAGAGGCATTAGAAAGGGGAAGATTTATAGAAAAGTTGCTCCCATTTTAATTCCTATTTTAATTGTTTTTAATTGGTTAGTTAGGAAGTAGTATAGAAAATATTGATAAATATATTTTTCATTTTTTTTATCAATTTGAATACTAGATTAATATTTTCTCGGACTTTTTTAACAAGTTAGAAAGAATTAAGCCACCGGGAGGGGAGAGTTAAAGACTCATTGCAATGGATTTGTTAAATAGCTTTAAAGTTATGTACAAATTCTCTACCTTTTTTGTGATTTAAATTGAAGAAATGGAAAATTGTGTCTTACACTAAAACGCATGTGTATATTTGCAAAAGTATTTAGTCCAGTCATCCCAAGTCTTAGAGGTGTCTACAATATTAATTAGTTTAGATATTTAACTAGTTAAAAATTTTTATACATAACGCACGTTTACAGTATGATAATAGTTAAATATATATAAAATTATGGACAAATTTCCCTGTATTGTCTCTTGTCAATATTGAATGAAATTTTTTTTACATACTATGGAAGTTAATAAAAAAATTAATTAAATATATGATTTTTTATAAATATTGTATTTATAAACAACGTACAATTTCTTACTAATTAACTTCAACTACTATATGCAATTTTATACAGTACGCGTTGTGTGTGAAAAATGGGAGTTTAACTAACGACGCAACATCCTTTGCGCTTTTACATGCCTGTTAAATACAATTTATTATTGATGTACACTAAATATTCTAATCATAATAAATGTTTCTGAACTAGTGAACGAGATACGTATTGTATAATAATTAATTATTAGTAACATTATATATTCTTAGTTAATTATTGTATTACCCAAAATCATTGATTGTATTTGGTACCCTTTTTTGGAAAAAAAGTTAAATGTTAAATGTGTGTGTATGCGAAGAGTGGGGGAGGTTAAAGTTTATTTTACTAATTATTAATTATGAAAAAGGGAAATTTTAGTTTTTTACTAACGAAAATTGTGTATTAAAACTAAATCTGTGGTTTTGTTCTTTGTGATGTGGAAAAACAACAACTTTTTTTTCTCTGCTATCAAGTGCACCTTTGGAATTTAACACCATCTCAATTAAAAATATCCCCATCATTTAAATCCCTGTCTAGAATAAATTAGCATTGAAAAATTACAATTAAAAAATGAATAAACTTTCACTTGTTGACTCATCTACTGTAAAATAATTGGGGAAAATAAATTGAAATTGCTTTACGATTGTCAATCAGTGGATTTGAAATTCGATATGTCCTTTTTTCATTGACAGGAATATTCAAGAGACAAAAGTTAAAAGTTTTGATCGAAATTAATAAGTTTTTTTTTTTGAAAAAATAAACAAAAATAAAAGATGAGATGGGTAATCTTAATTGATTTTAAAATAATTTTTTTTGAAGTATAATTAAAAATTGCATTCAATTTGAATATGTGTGTTGTTTCTTCACAAGAGAGATGTGTATTTTTTTGAGGGTTGTACTATGTTAAAGATGTACGATAAATTTGTAATAATTATAACAAAATAACAATGTGACGTGTATGCACACAACAGGAAGTACAAATTAATAATAGTTATTTACACATTTAAATTAATTAATTCATGATTTTTTTATAAATGCTAAGCTTATGTCTGCCTCAACTATACACACACACAGATAAAGCTCGAACAAATTATTAGGCATCAATTCTTTTTCTATACAAATAAATGTGCCAATCCTTTTGCAGTGCACCTGTCTTAAATCTAACTAATGGTCCAGACTAACTTTACACAGTACATTAGATAATTAATTTACACAACTAATTAATTATTTATCAGTATAATACACATATTTTGTGAAGTCCTATGCAAACTAATTTCCTAAATAGTCCAAGTGAAGAAAATTAATTAAAAACGAGACCAATATAATGTACGTGTGTGTGGGGGGTTAGTGCAACTTTCTTCCAAAAATTCTTTTATCAGCAACATGAAACGCACTACAATTAAAATATGTAGATTAAACAAGATTATAAATGTTTTCCCTTTTGTCTTTCTCATATGCAGTTATAACACATAATTATTATTTGTTATGCTCAAATTACAATGCTAAGTTAATGCTGCTATACTATAATTGATATTCATTGGTTAAATTATATTTATTCTTGATTAACTCTCTCTCTCGGTTACATATTAAATATAATCTTGCCAGTGCAGCACGGAGTAGAAGTTTTTTTTGCTCGGTTTTGCTATTGCATTTATGTATAAATATAAACATAGTCCAGTTTTATATATATATAATCTGTATATAATATTAATATATATATATGTATAACATAGCTGACGCTACATAAAATGTATTTCAATCATTACAAATTTACAAATTAAAAAAAACTTTGTTTTTGTATGAAATATATAGTGAATATGACATTGTTATTGTACAGATGAAACTAAAATGTTACATTTTGACTTTTATAAGTCTCTTTTTTTATATTATTATTTTATCATTATTAATAATAACTAGCTCATAATAAATATTTTTTTACGAGTTTTATACGTATTTTTCAAGGGTTGCTTGTTTTGTAAAAACACATGAACACATTTTTTGGTGGACCCCAGTTCAGTACACTTTTTTCTATATTTGTTTCATTTCATTTCCAGTCTTCCTTTTGCAAAAAGTAGTAGTATATATAAATAATTAATTGAACACTTGAGAGTGGTCGACGTTGAATTGTTTTGTTAGTGTTGATCAGTCTCTTCGGTCCAGCAGATAGTAAATTAGTACTATTTTTTGGGATGATTGATTCAAAGCTACGCCCCTCAATTTACTAATAATATTAATCTTATAGTATAAATTTTTATACACTGTTAGTATTAACTTGCTTTGCTTCATTTACTGTAAACTATGCAGTGCAGAGTATAGATTTATGAAAAAGAATTTGTTACAGTTATTTTTATATAAACAAAAATGTACGGTTGGATAAGTTGACGTACACTAATCCTGTCTAGTGCTCTGCTACATATTAATTGTACATTTTCTTTTTTGAAAAATCTTTGGAATAAAAACATTTGTTTTTTTGACAGACATTAAATGTCGCGTATTAAATTGTTAACTTGTGTACATTTGTGTTCTGACTTGAAGAACAATGGAGAGTAAAGGTTTAGAACGACGGAGGAAGTTCTTTTTTTTCAGTCTTAGCTACATTAACATTACATGGTGTATTTTATGGATATATTTTACTGAATAATTAACAGAAACAAAAAATAATCTTAACTGTACTTTTTCATTATGTAAACTGTAAGCACAAGTGATTTTAAAAATTCTTGACACATTATTCCTTTGAAATACTTTTATACTGTAGATTTGATCTGAGAAATGAGGAATCTATTTAGTTGGTCTATCATGAGTTTAATTTAACCTGAAATAATGCCAATCGTTAACCTGTAGATTAAATAACTTATTTTACAAGTTAATTGTATTGGAATTGTGGGGGAGGGAAGAAAAGAAAAACAAATGTTTCAATATTAAAGTGTACGTAGAATTTACATTTCAAAATTATAGTAAAATTACTACATTACTAGATACATTTTTGTAAATCTTTCAACTTAATAAATTGTAATTATTTGGAAATTTAAGAGGTACAGTAATATCTACGTATATCATATCATGCATGTGTACATAATTCAACAATGTATAAGCTTATTGACCACGTAACTAGCATATTAAAATAAAAAAGAAAGAAACTATGATGCTAGAATACAATAACAAAAATTGTTTTGTTAACCCATAACCTTTGATTTTCTACTGTAGTATTTTTAAAATTCACCACTTTTGAGAGTAAAATACATTCTAAAATTGCAAAAAGAGTAACTCATTCATCGTACTGAATGTAGAAAAAAAACAACAATAACAAAAAAAAACCCTTGAGAATGCATATCGATTCCTTCAATTTGTGTTTTTTTAAAGAAAGTAACAACTAATAACAAATTCAAATCTGTAGTACAGACTCTGTACAATTAAAAATGTCGTGTATACCTTAATTCTTAGAAAATGAACTCTTGCCTACAGTGAACACATGGTGCCAAGATAAAACATTTTAAAATCAGACTTACTCAGTTTTTTTATAATTAGCACAATAAAATAACAATAAACGGTTATCTGTAGGCCCACTATAGTGGAAAATCAGTCTTTAAAGTTACTCTCATTGTTGCAAATACGTGTATTATAATATGTAGTTATATTAATTAAACTGTGATTACATTTTAGAAGACAGTCGAGCGCTTGGATGGCACAAAATCTACCAAATATATTTTTTCTATAGTAGCATAATATTTATACTTATTAGATTTGTTTTTCTTGTAGAAAAAAAATTTTTTCCTCCTTGGAGGAAGACTTGCTTTTACATCAGTATACCCCGGAGAGATAAAATATTATTTTTTTTTTTATGTTTTCACTATTATCTCAAATACACATCACCAATCCAAAGCGTCGTCCTCTATATTATCTTTCCAGACTTTGATTTTTTTTAAAAAAAAATTACGATTTTTTTTTCTATCAGTCATTTCGTTACTTTTTAAGCCCCACACGTAGTTATGTGAGAACTCTGAACACCAAGCATGAACACACTGAAAGTCTTATACTATTACTTCCTCATCGTAATTACTACTATTTTTATGTATATATTTATGTATAATGTAGTATATTAGAGTACTATTGTACATAATAATCTACCAACTATATAAATATATATTGCACAATGGATGATCATTGGAACTCTGTAGTAATGTCAGGTGTACATTTTTCATTCGTTTTAAGAAAACATTTTTTGTAAATTGCAATCTATGGATACCTTTTCCGAATTTCTCTTAATTTTGAGCGTTTTAGTTATTCAGTAGTATTGACTTGAGTGTTCGAGAGAGTAAAAAAAAATTATTGTAGTTAGTAAAAAATATTTAACTACCAATATTTATAACTAGGTATATACTTGTGTAACACAAGTTGTGTTTTTTTTTAAAAAAATTAGCTCATTGAGAAAAGACACTCAAATAGAGACAAACTCTTAAATGTCTCTTCTAGATAAAGGGTTGGCGAGAGTCTATATTTGGGAAAGAACGACTCAAAAAAAAAATAAAATAAAAAGAGCATTTGCATGGGTTAATTTTTGTACCAAGGCATTTGTTTTTGAAACGAACAGCTTTCAAGCTCAATGACGACTCATAATTAAATTGTATAAAATAGAGAATTCGGTATAAAGGTAGTAGATACAAAATCTTCAGGAAAGAAGGGAATGCTTTCAATACATTACAATTCCGGTGTACGAGTAAAATTTCTAACATTACTTGTAGCTCTCTTTTAGAATAATAAGTTGTGTTAACTTACATGTGTTTAACCCGTTAGACTTTGCTTATTTCTAGATAAAAGAATATTCGTCCGACACCGGATTATGTAAAGTATTCATATATAGATTTACACTCATTGCATTCTCTGAGAAAACCTCTAAGTTTTATGTACGGACAATTAACCCAATCCACCATCAGACTCTTTTTTTCTTGTTTAAAAAAATATTTGTATACGATGACTTGACATACTCAGCAGAGTTAAAAAACCAGTTGTAAAAAATCTTTTTGATAAAAATATTTAAATATCCATCAATTTTTGCTCGTTACTAAATTTGGAAATTTGTTTTTCATTCTGTACTCTTTCTGTTATAAAAAACTTGTGTGCAGAATGAAAAATGATGTATTAAATATATATTTTTTTGTTTATGTGGTGTATAAGTTATAGGCAAATTTTGGATTTCCAAGTATGTTTTATCATCGTATACAAATCACCATACACCCAGAGATAGGGACATCAAAAAATATTGAAGGTATTAATTCTCTTGTAATAAAAGATAAAACTTTTTTTTTCTTCCTAAAGATAGAGATAAACGGTACACTCCCAGTCTTAACAATAACTCAACATGATGAAAATATACATATATATATATATAGGAACTTCAGCACCTGCTTCGTTCGCTCTCTCTTTCTTTCTCTCTTTTCTCAACATTATCAAGGCTTTCTTTGTCCTATAATATGTTGAAAAGATTTTTCATACATATATATAAATAAAAAATAAGCAAGTATTGTTGAAATAAATACATAAAATTTCAATTGTCTCTCATATGTGTGTGTATAGCTGATTATACTTGTGAAAAGTTTTGGTTGATTTCTCCAAGAAAGAGATTTTCTTGTTAAGGCACATGATCGAACGGAGAAGCTGATCCAAAAAAATAAGAATAAAAATATGTACGATTTTACAATCATTTCAAAATTGAAAAAAATTGTCTAATAAACATACGCCTTAAACTCAACAAACGTTGAGTGTGGGAGTGTATCGTTTAACATTTAGTCAGTCTGAGACCGATCTACCCTCGTCATTTTCTGATGGTTCTCTGTCTCTAGGTGATGCACTACTACAGTTCTCAGAACCATTCTCATTGTGCTCTTCATGAACATGATTCGAATCATCCTTTTCATCAAGTAGAGGTGGACTGTGTTCTTGTTTTATGCTTGACCCTGGGTCTGAGTCCATTTTGTCACTGTCGGCTTCATTTCCGTTCCCACTGATAACGCTTCCATGCCCATTGCCACCACCACCGGAGATATCCAAGGGATGCTCCTCAGGGCTAAAGCTAGATGTATCGTCAGTCTTCATAGAAATTCCTTTGTACACAAAAAAAAACACAAAATTAATAATTGGGATAGAGTTTATACAAAATTTCTGTATGCGAAAATCCAATGTACAAAGGTAAGTTATATGAGTGTTTATAATATTTACCATATTGCATCGGTGACATTGGAAAACTTCCTTTGCGGTATCTATTTAAACAACAAATAAGAGTGATTAACAAATTATCAAGTAATATTTGTACACTTTAAATCAACCAACTAGAAATAGAAAATAGTTACTTACGGACGGTTTGTTGTGATTCCTGGAAATAATGAACAAAGATGTGATTAAAAAAGGTGATAAAAATTTATGTCATAGTTATACTAAAAAGACTGTCATCTTCATTGAAGCCCTAGGGACAAGACATAATCTGAGTTTTTATTGTTTGATCTGTATTCCTTTGCATTATTTCAATGTTCATGTTATCTACAAGGCGCTGCATTTCCCTCCCTGTCCAGGTTAACCAAGACCAAAAGAATGCAGCGCCTTGGTAATCTATAGTTTTGACACCACCCGAACAAATGGCTATTCTAGACTATAATGTTTATAACTTCGATTTTAATTTCATCCAAATCATAAGACAAACTATCATCAAATAAAAAGACGTACAATTGACACAATCCACTATCTATAGTGGAAAATAACACAGAGTACACAACAAAAAAAATACAGGTCACCTCATATCACTGGGACTTCAATTCAAATCATACATTCGACCAGAATTTTTCCAAAAACAAATAAATGTTTAACTTACCAAGCTTTTTAACTTTATCATACAGTGTACGAGATGGAACTCCATATTTACGTGCAGCTTGTAAGGCACTCATACCCTGCCGAACTGCGTCGATAGCTTGCATAATGTCCGTACGGGTATACTGTTTGTATCTTTTCCATTCTGGCTTTTGGGTTGGAACGTATGTTGCTATTCCTATAAATCAAATTAAAATGTTGTAATAAATCCATTGTTGCATAAAAGACTCATTGTCCTCTAAGGAAAGGTGACTAGTAATCTATGTAGTAGAAATATGTGTGCGTCACTGTGCGTAAACACAAAGAGATATGATGATGTACAAATGAGAACAATCTCCAATATCTATTCGAATATGCAAAGAGAAATATTTGTGAGTAGGGAGGTAAGTGAGCAACTTACCATGTTTATCTTCAGAGTCCAGGTTAAATGAATGATTGTCTTCTTGCACCTACAAAAAGATAAGAAAATTATTATCATCACATTTCTCGCCTGATCAAATAATTCATAGATATGGTCCAGCTGCAGATTTTTACCGTGTACAATATATTAAAGTCATGATAAGGACAGCTTTTCATAAATACAAACACAAGATATTATTTGGTTGTCGGTAGAAAATTGGAAAAATCTTACCTTATCGCTATCCACACTCCGTCCAGAGTCATCCATAAAATGGTCAGGAGATTCTACCCGTACCTGCAAATAATTATATATAACAGTGAGGAACCAATACTCTCTCTCTTTCCCTCTAGTACATACAAAAGATAAAAATATATACGTAGTACAGATGATGACAAAAAATAAGTGAAAAAAATTCATGTAATATAGTCATGATTCATACATTTTCATTATGTTCAGTGGGGCCATTTGACGTGTTACTGGACAAGGAGTAGTTCAGGGTCTTTGGTTGAGTGTCAACATTGGCTTGTAAAGATGTATGACCAAGGACAGTGCGAAGAATCGGCGTATCTTTGTTAGTGCTCAGGAATTTCTTCTTTTTGAGAGGAACAGGTTCACTTTGTGAATTTTCATACGAATTATTAGAGTTAATGTTGGTATTGCTGCTACTGTTGTTGTTATTACTAGTATTGTTAATGTTGCTGCTGGTGTTGTTGATGATGTTACTAGTATTGTTTGTCGAAGCATTGTTGTTGCTGATGTTATTGTTGCTGCCTCCACCACTGCCATTACCACCGTTTCCTCCAGAATTACTTTTGGGAGAGGGGGAAACAAATTTGTTTGAAGACCACAGTGGAAACGGTAAAGTGTTTCTTTCGGGCACGCTTGCGTTATAAGGTGCATCATACATTGCCTCTGCACTGGGGATGAATTTTGTAGGGAGGCAATTGGATTTTGATGAGTATGAAACCGGGTGAAATTCAGGTGTTGAGTGTGGTGGAGGTGGATACAATGGTGGCGGCGTTGGCGTTCCTGAGACACTTTGGTTGTCCTCTACAAGTCCTTTAACTTTTAGCGTTTCTGCTGCTTTGAGCAGTCCAGCTAATTGGTCTTGAGCTACGTTGACCTCTCCTTTATACATATACTCTAGAATAGCTTTGATTTCTGAAAATCGTATGTCTTTTAAAATCACTATTGGATGACGACAGTCGTTCTCCATGAACAAATGTTGGAAATACGATGAGCAGGCTGCCAAAACCATTTTATGGCATTTTATCGAGGAGCCGTCACAAGCTAATGTGACATCGGTAAATGCTTCAGTCTGAAATAAGTGCTCGAACACAAGGAGTAAGTTTGATCGGTGATTATTCCACCTATAATTCACAAAAATAAATAAAAAATAAAATGTACATTAATTATTGACCTTATATAGTACATAATTATTTAATTAATTAATTAGTTGTAATAGAAATATAATTACACAAATATATTAATGTACACTTACCGAAGGCAGTACTGTTGGATGGAGCTACCCATCTCTTCAATCCTATTTATCAAAGGGAAAAATAAAATACATTTTATTAGTACTTGTTATATATTACTTTATTATTTGTTATATATTACATGACTATGTAGTTGTTAATTACGTGTATATAATATATAACCACGTATTCATAACTATTTTTAAGTATACAAGTAATTGCATTAGCTAATAAATCATTTCTAGAATTTACGCACATTTATTACTTATGTATTATAATGATACTTGCCATAAATTGGAAATGCACCTGTACTCAGAATTCTCATATAAATGTACTCTTAACATACTTGACCAAAAATAATGCTTAAATATAATAATAATGACAATCAAGAAACTCCTGTTACCTCACTGGAAGTAGCTGTCTAATAGTAAAAGTACTTATATAGGAAATGCACTCAGTATTGTACTACATGTGGCATATTTGCGAAATATAAATAAAGTTGCATATTTAATGTACACACTATAAAGAAATAATTGGCATTTCAATAATTATGATGATGTTGAAAGTCTCATCAAAATCCCACTAGTAGAAGAGAAATGAGAGCTGATTGCAAATTCCAAATCGAAATGCATCGTCGATGCGTTGTACGCACATCGTCGAAGCGTGACATTGACATTGAAACTGACAATGACCCAGAAACCTTGGATTGCAAAGAAATTCTACAAGATCAAGAAATGCGAATAATAATAATTACATGGTCAATGCAATTTTGAGACAGGTAAACAACAAAAGCTTGACTGTCAACGTAATATTCGTAACGTACAATGTACTCAAAGTCAAGGTTCCAACATTTTTCACGTTCAATGTTAAGTAAAGTAGGATGATGACTCCCATGCATCATAAAGAATATTTCACTTTTGTTTTTCTCCATAGTCTTATCTCAATTTGTCTCAAATATATGAAACTTGATAGTTATTTTTAATCCACAATCCCTTTAACTATTATCATAATCAGTATCAAATTCCTTTCTTTACAGCAAAAAAATTATCAAAACAAAAACGAAGAAAAATTCCAAAAGACGATAACAACTATGAAGAGAAAAATATAAACACACAAATAAATTATAAAATAAAATTATTATTATTGCAAAAG
>JAQIVZ010000291.1:0-81501 GCA_034700945.1 Arrhopalites spinosus
TGGGTCAATGAAAGTAGGAGCGTTAGATGTAGAATTGAAAGCTCTACAAAACTATAATTTTGGATTTTTTCTGATGCTTGTAGTTTAGGCTGTAGGGGGGGAGTCAAAGGTTATGTGCTACCCTGTACAAAGATAATAAACTTGTATGTATTTACAATGAAAAGTGTTTTTTTTATTAGTTAAATCGCTCATCAACTTAATTATTATTTACTTTCAATCTCTCTCTCGTCCCATATTTCTCATTGTGTACAACGTACATACAAAAAGCAAAAGGTGAAGGTACAATGTGTATTTAATGTACAAAATGAGAGATTATTTTTTTGTCTTAAATCTCTCCCCTCATCCCCTTGACTGTGTTCTGTGTTGAGATATTACTTGGCTAAATGTATGAATTAATATTTGTGTACATACAACTTTAATTACCTAGAAAAAAATCATTTTTTAAATCTATAACTGTGTATGATTTACTAAATTGTAGTTAAGTACACAGGATTAATTAAATGCTGTTTTCAATGTAGGCCTTCCTCTCTCTCTCTTTAAAATTTTCCCTTGTTTTTTCGTAAAGCAACTTTACAGTAAGACAACTTTCAATAAAAAAATGTGTGGTCAACCTTACAATAATCAATAAAAAAAATTATGACAACAATGTTAAGTACTCAAATTAATATTTGGACATTATTTTTTCCATTGGAGCTGTTAGACTGTACAGTACAGTCTGTACTCGAACAAAAATTCTATTGGTTTTATTTGTTGTGACTATTCGTAAAAGAGAGAGAGAAGAGTGAAACAGTTTGGAATTAAATGCAAGTAAGGTGTAATAATTTTGGTGTTGTTCTCAATAAAAAAAATTAAATACAGTTATTTAGTAATGTAAATTATACACAGAGTACAGTTTAAATCAGTGTGACTACCGCATAATAAATACATTATGTCATTCACAAGAGAAAGAGAGAGAGGAGTGATGATACAGTAAATTGTAGTTAAATTATGATGAGGTTTTTATTATTATACATGAAATAATTTCAATATTAATCAACATCTGTATTCTCTGTAGTGTGTCATTGTGCACAAAAAAAGAAGAGAAGAATTGTGAGCGTGTGCCTAACCTGTATTGCTTTTGACATGAGGACAGACACATGGAATACCTAGGCATAGATTTCATTTATTTGACTCTTATCATAAAAAGGAATTCAATCAAAATGATGGCCATGAAAAACACGTTGTAATCCTTCTTTTGACTTTTATCGACGGGTTTAGGTCGTGCATACACCACACAAATTTTTTTATCTCCCCCATTTTAACTTGTACACATTAAACAAGGGTGAGCTTAAAAAGGTTTAATTTGAAAAAAAATGTACAGTGTCTAATGTACATATGGACACATTCAATTTGCATTCTCCTATGAATGCATATCTAGAACAATTCTATAGATAAAAAGAAACTTTTTTTTTGTCAAGTGAATTTTATAAAACAACAACCTTCGATTTTAATATTTGCCTAAAAATATTTTTGTACAGTACAAACGAGAATTGAATTCTATTCAGCTAGACACAGAACACCATTTGCCATTTATTTTGGCAAGAGAGAGAGAGAGACATGTAGAAAAAAAATGAGATTGAGAGTGACAAGAGTTTTTTTTATTATCTAATCTCTCTATTAGTTATAAGTTTGAAATGCAGATAAATTTCGCAATTTTGTATTCAAGTTGCTCTCAATTGTAGACTTGGTAGTTAGGATTTTCCAAATTTTTTTTTTGGTCAGTGTCACAACTTGGGAGAGTGTGTCAGTGTATGTGTGTGTCTGCTGGATCTGTTTTATTCACTGCCGGATTAATTTCATAATTAGCTGTCCACAGCTAATTATTTAAAAGGTTAGTTTATAATTTCCTAATTTTTAAAAAATAAACAACAATTTATCCTCATAATGTGAAATGACTCATATGGGCTAGCTAAAATGTAGAAATTTTTTTCAGTTGTCTGTCTATAGTTTAGTTACATATCCAGAGCATATGGAACTCACTGTCAAGTGTATACAGACTCAGGGGAGATTATGTGCGGACGCATTGGCAAGGCGTATAAATAATGTTAATGTAATGCTTAAACTCCTTTGCCTTTAACTGTATAGTCAGTTAGTGTATCTGTAGAGATAGATGTAGGAGGGTGGCTCTTGCAAATCTTTTGGAAATAAATGGGAGTTGAGGATCAATATAATAGATTGTACTATAGAAAGAGAGAGATATTTTATATATATAGTTATTAAAAGGAAAAAAAAGATGAATGAATTATGTGTGAGAGTACAGGTAAATGTGTTGAGATTGAGAAGATTTCAAACTTGTAAAAGAGACTCGTATACATAACACTAGAACTTATAATATCTCAGGAGAGGTACATGGATTTTGAGAGAGGGGTAAGAAAAAGAAATGATATTCCATTCAAGTTTCAAGAGAGGAGGGGGAGGGGGAATGGGATGAGAGGAAGCATAATATTTAGTATGTACTTGTACTCGTAGTAAAGTATCAAGTACATCTTTTTTATATTTTAAAAGTTGTGAGCTACTCATGATGGTTTTATGCCAAGCCACTCACTTTCTTCCTTCTCTATCTCTTGACTAGAGAAGATCTCAAGACTCCTTTCTAAATAGGAGATGGTGGCCTGTGTGTGTGTGTTTGTATTTTTGTAGTGTAGTGTGCATTGCAGAAAAGTGACTGCAAAAATGGATAACTTATCATCATCATGTTTGGCACAGCATCCGTACAGATCAAGCTCTCTTACACTTGTCAGTTCATTTTAACTAACATGACAACCAACAATGTGTACACAGAGAGAGAGAGAGCTTAGTCGTGTACAATTCTTTTAAATATTGTACCATCCTTTTTTGAGGATTTTTCTCATTATAAAACCCACTGAGAGAGTACATGTGTCAAAATTCCATTGTTTTTATTTAGTTTTTTTTCTCCTTTTGTCTTCAATTCAAAAAAGATTTGGACAAGTCAAGTCAACTGAGAGAGAGACAAGTAAAATATGAATATGATGAGAGTGAAAAGTCAAGTTTTTGTGTTTTTTTTCTAGTTTCTCTCTTTCAAATATATTATTAAACTTTTTACAGCTATACAGATATAAATTTATTTGTACAGCTCACTAGACTTTTTGGAAATTGTGATTCTCATTCAGATTTTTTCTGTGTGTGTCTTTTGTGTGTGTACATGTGTCTTTCTTTTGTTTTTTTTGTCCATCATGAATGTGATCTTCCTTATGAGTAGTATCTGTAGTGGGGGTACAAGTAGAGAGGATGAAAAACGAGAAAAGTGTGGTCATAAACAAAGGAAAAGTGTTGCTAATATTATTACTGAACGTGAACATCACTACAGCTGTTGACTTGATTTCCTCCTTCAATTTTTATTTCATCTCTTAATTATTATTAGTATGTACATGAGTGTGTAGTCTCTGAACAAAAAAAAAGTGGGCCTTGTTTTGTGGATAAAAATATTTTATAATATTCATTTGTGAATTTTTGTGTAATTTTTTATGTGTACAGACAGAAGAGAGAGAGAGAGGAGATTTGAGACCGGCTTTTTTGTTTTGATGGTGTCAATTCATCTCTAAAAAGTGAAGTCTGGTTTTTCATCATCATGGAGAATGATTTGGAGTCAAGAAATAAAATTGGAGTGAATGATGCCGTTCTCCTGGAGAATACCGAGAGTGCTGAAGCCTTTACGGAGAATTTAAGGAAACGTTTCAAGGGGGACATTATTTATGTGAGTTTGATGATCTATGATGACTTTTATATTTCAATAAAGTATTTACCGTTAACTCATCCAATTTATGAAAAAATTATCAAAATAGAATTTAGGATTAATAATTTAAGGGGCAGGAAAAATAAGACTTTTAATTATCTCATGAAATTCGACACTGTACTAATTTAAATTACATGATGCATGTTATTTAGATATTGAGATTAACCAAATTATTTCCTCTTCATTAAGTCTAAATTACAATTAATATTAATTGTGATGATGGGTGTGGGGGACTCTTTTAGTAACATTGTGCTAAATGAATTGACAATTTTTATCAATTTTTTCAACATGCAACATTTATAATTATCCTATTGACATGAAGAGAGAGAGAGAATTAAATGCCACTTAAAAAAATATATTCTAGTTCTGAATGGCCATTGTACTATTTTGTCAGACATGAATAGAAATTGTAGAGACCACACAGGAAAATAAGGACACCGTCACAACTCATGAGAAGTCATAAAAAAGATAGTGAAAACAATAAAAAATGATTGGGTGACTGTCAAAAAGGTTGAAATTTACCTTTATGTATTTTTATAGTAAAGTAATATTATTGACATTTAATAATTCATTGAATTTTTTCGTTGACAATTTTAATTTATTAGCTAACCCCTCCATGTCCTCTTGGTCTGTACAATCTACAATTTTTCATAGAATTATTTAATCAATTATATTTGATTTAGTACAATCTTGTCAATTTAGAATGGGAAAAAAATTTCAATCTGTCTTTTCTTATATGCAAAATCCAACACATGTTTAGTGTAGTGCATGTTAAAAGTGTCGAGCTATTTTTTTAAAGAGTTTCTCTTTATGTTCTTTATGTGTACTACCATCAATATGTACAGATTCTTTGTGTATTATAATGTTAAATGGAGTCCTAGTCTATAATAATTAATTGATAATATAAAATATCACAAAAAAAAAGAAATTGGGTGTACCCAAAGAGAGAGAGACTCGATCTTTTTTGCCTGTCTTGTCTCTTTGTTGTCACATTTGATGCTCGAGTCTAATTGGAATTAAATACTTTTTCCTTTAATACTTCCTGCTGAGCAATAATATTAATTATAATAGTTAATCTTATGTACATTTACAATGTTACAATTCTTAATAGAAAATGCACCGAGACTTTGAACTCATTTTCAACACCCAATCAAAAATAAAACTGATACATTAGTTCATCAAGTACTTATAATGTACATACAGCAAGTGATAATTATTATCAATAGTTAATCTAACGACTAATTGAAAATACTTTAATCTAACTATAAAATTTATCTCAATTCTTAAAAGTCCTTGTTCGGTATATTTTTTTTTAATTTTAATTAAATTGTAATACTTTTAAATATTATTAGAACTGTCTCATGACGTAAGTCTATGAAAATGTAGTTTTTTTTCTTTGTTATTCATTTAAATTACATAAAAATGGAGATATTTAGTCTATTGTTAAATAGAAAGACAAGGTTAATTGAAATTATTATTTATTTCATCAGAGACAAAAATTAGTGAATGAAAAATTCCAAAATTCTAAAGATAAATGTTTTTTTCCTATTTTAGAAACTGTAGGGATGAGTTCATAAAAATTATATTTAAATTTTTTTTTGTGGAAAAAACGGATGGATAATATTTTCTTTTGTAAATTTTTTTTCCAGACTTACATCGGACCTGTACTCATATCGGTCAATCCTTACAAGGAGCTCCCCATTTATGGGGCAGACTACGTCAAGGTAAAAATTTCTTTTAAGAAAAACTATATTTTCAACTCACATGGTTGATTAAATATATTGAAATGTTTATAAATTACAATAAAAAAATAAAATTCCTCGTACAATTACCCTCTTGACATTTAACAATTGGGGGAGAAAAAAAAATAAGTTGAATGGGATAAACCCACAATTTAAGATAATAATAATAATATTTCTTGTTTTTTTTATAAAAAATTTTCTTTTTTTCAGAAATACTACAATGTAAACTTTATTGAAGTTGCTCCTCACGTGTAAGTGATTATGTACTTATGTAGAGTAGTTGTGCATGTTTTGGATAACGAGTAAAAATTTTAAACTAGTAATTCACTTGGTTTTGGGCTATGATTTAAAAAAAAGGACGCCCACGTCTAAAATAAAGTTATGTATTTAGTAAGGCCATCTTTTTTAGAACTTGAGACTGAGACCCTTTTGTGTAACAATATAGAAATGGGAGCACCATTACTATTATTATTTAAACGTCTCTCAAAGATAACTTTCATAATAAAATTCTTTTTCCTTTTAAGGCTGCAAATAGACAGAAGAGTTTTTTTAAAAGAAATTTAAAGCACGTGGAGACTATTATTATTTTTTATTTAAATCAATCTTACAACTCCAGTGCCTTCAATAAAGTGTATAAAATTATCAGATTAAATTTCAAATTATTGAGAATTCTTAAATTGTCAGTTACAAAATTTTCTCCCATCTTAAATTATTGAAAAAATTTTCCTTCATAAATATTAAAATTAATTCAATGTGTTTAGCTAGTCCAAATTAATAGTAATAATTAATTTCTCTTTGTTTTTTTGTTGACATAAACTGTATTACTAGTGGGATTGGAGAGTACTAATTTAATTGTAAAATTTTTAAATATGAGTGCCATTTACTTTCTAATTGATTTTATCCACCTTCTTTTTTTTCTCTTTGTGGAACTTGTTATCATAGAATAAATTTTTGGAGGAAGATGAAAAATTACAGGGAGATTATTTTGTTGACTATTCCTTGTGTGATGGATAATTACATAAATTAGACAAAAAGAGACGGAATAGAAATGAGATTTTCGAGAAGACACAAGAAAATATTTGTGGGGGTATATAATTCGCATAAGTTAAAAAAGGAGGGATTTGCACAAATGATCTCAGAGAGAGAATAACTAAAAGAGTTTAGACCTGTATAGAGAGAATAATAGGGTTGCCATAAATTACATGCTTATTGCTTGTACATTCTTCATTTTTGATCCTATTGTTGGCTTGTGCGGTTTCTTTCAGTTATGGCTTGACTGACAATGCATACAAGCAGTTGAAGGAAGAGAACCGAGACCAGTGCATCCTGATTTCAGGTGAGTCTTCCCTCTTCTTTTTTTTTTGCTAATTATTATGATTGAGAAGGAAAAACGATTCCCCCCACACACACACTTAACTTAACAGACACAGTGTAGTCATTAGATCATTAAATTGATGACATCTGTAAATTTTATTGCTGTAGTTAACTCGTTACTACAAAAAAGCAGGTTCTCCATGGGTATAAAAAGGCTGGCTGGCTCTTTTTTTATATTAAAATTAAAGTGTGACGAGTTGGCGTTGGTACAAAACTACTCATGTATCTCCCCCCCCCCTTTTTTCTGTCTGACTCTTTTACTTTGCTTCAATTGACTTTGTTGATTCCAAATTTCTTTTTATTTTGATTGTTTTGAATGATTTTGTATTTATTCTCTGCATTTTTAATTTAAAGGGGAGTCGGGCAGTGGGAAGACAGTCTGTGCTAAATATGTTCTAAGGTGAGATTTTAATGACAAATGATGAAGAGCTTTGTGCTTTAATTAATGAGCCAGTGGTAATTTTGGAATGAAATTAAATTGATTTTAATAGAAATATAGCGGCCATAACCAACGAGCATCATGAGACAGCCACAAAGGTAGTTAAATTTAATTAAACTTTGTACACTTATTTTAACACTATAATTATTTTGATACTTAGAAAATCCTCAAGTCAACGTCATCAACTCCAACCTCAAAGTATGATTATTATTTAATTGTCTTAATTTATTAAGTAAATTCACAATGCTTCAAGAGTCCATTGTTATTTTTATAAGTGCAATTAATTGCATTTTAATTGATATTTTTGACAGATCTTTCCCAAGACAAACGAGTGTTTCAAGCTCAATTACAGCTGCCACAGTAGCCTTAGTAGAGTCAACCAAAGACAAATTATTACAGTCCAATCCATTGTTAGAAGCTTTTGGGAATGCTCAGGTTAATTGATAATTTAGTCAAACATGATTTTGATTGACAATCATTGGATTATAGTAATTTTTAATGAAACATTTTTTTGTTGGAAAAAATAGACCAACCGAAATGACAATTCCAGTCGATTTGGAAAGTACATGGACATTGAGTTTGACTTTCGGGTTCGTTCACCGTTTTCCATTTTCTTTTACAAAAATTGATAACAAAGGAATCACACAAATTGTTTTTCTGTACCCCTCTCATCCATATCATTCATCATGAAGAGTTTTGAAATTTCGAGTCTTTAGCACCTCATGATAGTTGAGAGTTGTTAAATCTCATGCATTCTCTTTAGCACACCCCCCTCAGGTCTCATTTCTGATTATACTCGTTTTGCGTGTACTGGAATGGAAAATAGGAACAATTAGTAATTATATATCATGACTTTTATACCTAATAAATCATTCCCCTTTTGCCCAGTACACAATGATCATGAAAGAGAGGGGCAGAGACAAAGAAAAATATTTTTTAAATTAAAATGTTTTAAATTATTATTTTTTTATAGGGAAGTCCAACTGGAGGTCATATCCTCAATTATTTGTTAGAAAAGTCCCGTGTCGTAGTTCAGTCCAAGGGGGAGAGAAATTTCCATGTTTTTTATCAACTGGTCGCAGCCCACAATGAGTCGAGTAATTGTGCCTGGTTGGAAAATTTACAATTGACTGGAAATCCTCATGACTATCACTATCTCAAGCAGGTAAATTAATTGGCTCCATTTTAATGACCCTCAAGTCCAAATTAACATAAAATGTTTTCCCTTTGGGGACTTGAAGGGTGATGTCAAAAGTTCAAGTGGAGAGGATGCAAAACAGTATAGAATTGTCACGGAAGCCATGGACACCGTTGGTTTTTCTGTCAAGGATAAGACGGAAGTATTTCAGATTGTGGCAGCAGTCCTTCATGTCGGTAATGTCATGTTTAGACAGGAAGGGTCCCATGGAAAAGTCTCTAGTCATGATACCATTGCGACAGCTGCTAAGGTGAGTCTGAAAATATTTTAAAAAAGAGTCTTTCATTGTTATTTGTTTGATAAAAACTTATAAATAATTCCCTCCAAATTTAATCTTTATTAGTTTACTCTTATTTTATTTGGAAAGGCTTTTGATATTGAGATGAAGCTGTGTCAATATTTCCATATTTGGAAAATAATAATAATAAAACTGAGTTGAGGCTTGTAGACTTTTAGTTTAACATAATTGTATTAGTGGAGTGAACATGAATATACATGAGCGCATGTTATTGTTATGTACTTGCTATATAATTATTTTGACTCCTTAAACTGTTCAACTTTTTTCATGCATAATTATTAAGAACATGCAATTTCTTTAGGCTTTCTTTTGTTGTAAAAATTTGTATATAAGAAAATTGAATTGTAAATTTATTATTTGACAGCTCCTGGGTTGTACAGTCGAAAAATTGACACATGCTTTCACGTACAAGACGATTGAAGCACGTGGAGAATTGGTCACGTCACCTTTAACTTATGACCAAAATTTGTACGCTAGAGATGCTCTCTCTAAAGCTGTCTATGAAAGATTATTTTCATGGTTGGTCAAAAAATTGAATCATTCTCTCCAGTCCAATTATGAAGGGAAAAGGACGCTCATGGGAATTTTGGATATTTATGGTTTTGAAATTTTTGAGTCTAACAGCTTTGAACAATTTTGTAAGAATTTTTTCATATTTTTCAGTTTCATTTTCACTGATTTTTCAGTAATATATTTAATATTAAAATTAATTAAAAATTAATTGGATTTTAAGGCATCAATTTCTGCAATGAAAAACTTCAACAATTATTCATTCAATTGACATTAAAATCCGAGCAGGAAGAATATCGTCGTGAAGGAATTGAATGGGAACATATTGACTGTAAGTCAAAATTGAATAAATAAATTATAATCTTGATTGTCTGTATACGTACTAAATTTTAATATTAAATTCTCAAGTTTTCAACAATAAAGTCATTTGTGACCTCATTGAGGAGAAGCACAAAGGAATTATTTCCATTTTGGATGAAGAATGTCTTCGTCCTGGGGAGGCTACGGATTTTAGTTTCCTCGACAAGATGGACAGTTCTCTGTAAATATTTTTAACAATAATAATTTTTGTTATTTAAATAAAATTCCAAGAAAAATGTACACAAATTTAATATTTTCTCAGGTCATCTCATCCCCATTATATCAGCCATAAAGGTGCAAGCAGTAGTGTTCGTAAATCTTTGACGAGAGACGTAAGTTTTAAAATGCTGAAACCATATCATTAATTGTGTTAATTCTATTTTGACAGTAGACTCACTCAACCCAATCTTTTTTAGTTAACCACACATTAGATTTGGTTGAAATTATGATTTGTACTTTAACTATGGTTAAATATTTTTTATTGTGTAGGCATTTAGACTTGAGCATTACGCTGGAACTGTGACGTACAAAGTACAAGGGTTTCTGGACAAAAATAATGACCTTTTGTTCCGTGACTTGAAGGTAAATAATACTAAATAAATTTTTAAAATGAACAACAAAATCATTTATTTTTATTTAAACCACAATTTTACAGGAAGCCATGGGTCAGTCTACCAACTCGATTTTACAAGTAAGAATACTGATTTTTTGCCAATTATTTTTCAAAGAAAAAAAGAGTATTTGCATACATAACCATTTATTAGTCGAGATGATGTAAAAGTTAGTTGTGACTGGTTGTTTTGTTGATGTTTTACAAAAAGTGAATTTCTTAATTAGAGTTAACTGACTACTGTACTACCCCCAATTAAAGTATCCTCGTTATCATGCTCAGGGGAATAATTATCTTAATACAGATTCTACTAGATAATTAATACTATCAAGATGATGGTCATACATTGAGATGATGTTAATGACATGTTGGAGTTTTTTTTTTTTGTTGAAAAATAGTAATTAGGAAATTATACAAAAGTTTGTGAAACGTAACAGTTTCATAGGGGTGATGTTGTACATAGTAATTTTGTGTGTTATCTTATCCATTAGAGCATTTTTCCTTTGACTGAGCTTCAAAGAAAAAAACGACCCGACACGGCTGCAACCCAATTCAAACAGAGTTTGAGTGAGCTTATGGAAATCTTAATGTCCAAAGAACCGTCTTATATCCGTTGTATCAAACCCAATGAATTTAAAAAATCTGGTAAGATTCAACATCTTTTTTTGTTACCTTTTAGACGCCAACCTTGACCTTTCCTACTTTTTCTTATGGAGGTTAATTGGTTTGTTTTTTTGGTTTGTAAAAAGGCGTTTTTGACTTGGATATTGTTGGACATCAAGTTCAATATCTTGGACTCATGGAGAATCTTCGAGTTCGTCGAGCTGGATTTGCATACAGAAGACCGTATGATGTATTCCTTCAAAGATACAAAAGTTTGTGTCCACAAACATGGCCCCATTTTAGGGGAAGTGAGAGGGATGGGGTTGATGTTTTGATGAAACATTTGGGTTATAATCAAGATCATTATCGAATGGGAAAAACTAAAATATTTATTCGCCATGCTCAAACTTTGTTTGCCATTGAGGACCGATTCCAATTGAGGAAACGTGAATTGGTCTCCAAAATTAAGGCTCGTTGGAGGGGTCAGAAACAACGAAAGGAATATTTGAGATTCCGTAAGAATTAAGATTAATTTTTTTGTTAAGTATCTGAGAAATTTAATTGTGATTTTTTTGACTAGGCCATCTTCTTATCATTACTCAAAAGTTTGCCAGACGATTCCTTGCCATCAGAGCAGTGAGGAAACGAAGGTGGGCAGCTGGGGTGATTCGAGGGTTAGTAAAATTAATAGTAAAGTTAAATTATTAAATACAAGTTTGGTAAATAATTAAAATAATTTTAAAATTTCAGATTTGTTCAAGGCTTCATGTTCCGTAATCAAGAAGTGAGTGAGAAAAATGCAAAATTCCTTCAATTTGTCCGTAGTCGTTACCTGATTCGTCTGAGCCAAAATCTACCAAATGTTATTCTACGACACGATCGACTTTGGCCCGAATCCCCGCCTGCTTCTTTAGAAGTACGAAAAATAAATAATTTATGAATTTACATGATTTCCTTCCTTTTTTCTATGAAATATTGTTCATAAAGTTTATTCCTTCTTTTGTCATGTAGGCTTCTAGACAATTATGTAAAATTCATCGTCGTTACATGGTTCGACAATATGTTCGTGCTCTGACTCCAGAAAGGAAACAACAATTGGAAATGAAATGGCTTGCTCATGAACTTTTCAAAGGTTTTTGTTTTTTAGTCTTTTTAATTTTTTTTGTTAAATATCATGCTAAAATAATTTAAATTAAATATTTTTATAGGTAAAAAGAATTCCTATGAGGGCTCAGTCAAGAATTATTTTGTGGACCACAGAATTCCTGCAGAAAAGAGAACCATTGTGCAAAATAATAAACATGCAGATGAGCCAGTTGTGGTAAGTTGTTTTTTAAAACTACTAATTAATAATAAATTGAAATGTTAATTAACTAAAAAATTATTCTAGTATTGTGCGTCAGTGACAAAATATGATCGACATGGGTACAAAGACCGGAAACGAATTTTAACCCTATCCAAAAACACCATTCAGTTATTTGATGAGAAGGATATGAAATTAAAACTCCGACTACCTTTGAACGCCTTGCCAGGCCTTACTGTCACCAATATGGGTGATGGCCTTCTTATCGTAAGAATTTAATTGTCAATTAAACTGACTCTAACTAAAACTTTAAAATATATTATTTTTTAAATGTCCTATAAATAAATAAAATGAAACAAAATTTTCTTTACTTTAGATTCGCATTCCTCCAGAGATGAAAAAACTTAAGGTAATTTTTTAATGGGACTGGACGGACTATTTACAATTTTAATTAAATTAATTACAAAAAGGTGATTAATTAGTTTAATTTTTTTTTGATATTTTAGGGTGATCTTATTGTAGAATGTGAAAATGTGATCGAGGCAACTACACGTATTATTGATGCTGCTGGGAAAAATAAATCCCTCTTGAAAATAGAACCACCGGGCGAGTAAGTTTTTTCTTTTGCAATAAGATTTACCTAATTAAAATTAAAAATTAAGATGCCAAAATTAAACTAATGGGGTATTTTATGTAAAGATTGCATCATCAACTTAACGGTGGAAAGCAAGGGGTGATTGAAGTCAAAAAGAGTGACACGAATGGATTTGTCAAGAAAAATGGAAATCTTGTTGTGGTATGTTGGAATAACAATAATAACTGTCTTTGTAATTGCTATTAGTATTTAATTGAAATTAACTCGAATTTTGGTGTACACTTTATAGATGACATCATGCTAGAAAGAAGAGCTGCTACCTGCAATAAATTTTGTGCCAATTAAATGTTCTTAATACGCTCCAATTATGACTCATAATTTATGAGACAATACAACAAAATATTCTATCGTTAAATATTTTACATTTAACCTTTCCGTGTCATAAATCTAGAAATAAGTTGCCTTAAAGGCATAAAGACTAAAAAAAATATTGCCTGTTTTTTCCGCTCTGCAAACTATTGTTAACTTTTTCAATGTTGATTTCTATTAATCCTGATTGATTGGTCAAAAATACATTTGAAGTTAATTAAATTAATAAAAAAAAACCTTCATTAAATACATAGGGGAGAGTAAGGATTGCATTTTTAAAAATTATTTCCGTATTAAAATGACACATCAAAAACTGATTAGACAATAAACACAGAGAGCAGTCAACAATTTTTCAATTCATAAAATATACATTTTATTAGATTGAAATAATACTACCCATAATATATTACAAATTACTGTTAATAGAAACAAAAAAAATGGAAGCTTAATTTATTTACACATATAGAAAAAATTCCTATATGAAGTGATAAAAATTGGTTTAAAATGATTAAACCGTTGGTGATAACTTACAAAACTCATTTAATTCGTTCTGTTATACTATGGTAGTAGTATTAAAGGTGATGATCTTTGGATAAATGTAATTGGTCTTCGGAATAACTAATTGATTGAAGTGGAATTTTATTTGGATAGACATGCGACGGCTTTTTTGGCAGCATCGTCCAAATTCTCAGCTGATTGGATAGCGAGTCCAGACTCTTTCAATATCTGCTTCGCATTGTCGACATTGGTTCCTTAAAATTCAAAATAAATTAATAAATAATTCAACTTTTCTTAATATAAGCGTAATAAAGTTGATTAATTTAATGTCAATTTAATTAGTGCTTACCTTCTAGTCTCACGATTAAAGGTACATTCAATCCGATATTTTTACAAGCAGCAATTACACCATTTGCGATGGTGGCACAGTTCACAATACCTCCAAAGACATTCACCAGGATGGCTTTTACGCTGGGATCTAAAATATTCACAGGCGATAATTATTAAGATGAATTAAACATGTTTACACAATGGTTGTAAAAGTTAGAACTACATACCTGAACTGAGAATTCGGAAAGCTTGGGTAACTTGTTCCGTTTGAACATTTCCACCTACATCTAAAAAGTTGGCTGGCTCTCCTCCCTAACAAGAGAGTAAAGTATTAAAAAATAATTTCACTTTCATAAATTAATAAATAAATACAATAATTTCCGAGACGTACCTCTAATTTAATGATATCCATGGTCGCCATAGCCAAGCCAGCTCCATTAACTAAGCACCCAATATTTCCGTCCATTTGAATGTAATTTAAATTATAACTGGCTGCTTCTACTTCCCTGGGATCCGATTCTGAAACACATTAAATGAAGGTTAGGAAAAATCATATTAAACTAAAATATGCAAAGTGTACTTATTTAAACACGACCAGATAAATAAACTTACCATCAGTAACTTCATCATCAAAGAGAGGCTTCTACGATAAACAAAAGAAAAGATGGCAAATTAACAACTATGATCAAAATGAACCAGAATTGACAAATGTGTAGTATGCATTTTTGTTCTCTAACTTGTCGGAACTTGGCATTTTCATCTACTTGCAACTTTGCATCGACGGATATGACCCCTTTGTTAGTTTTTGCTAAGGGATTGATTTCAAGTTGAACCAAGTCAAACTTTGTGAATACATTGTATAATTTCGAAATTTCACTTGCTGCCTACAAAATATAAACAATACAAAAATTAATTTGTTGTACTAATCCAAATGCCAACGAGAATTATAGTAAAAAACAAATTAAATTAATATTAACGTTTTAAAAAATTAAGTTTAACCTGTTCGACAGAGCCTGCATCAAAATTCAAAAATTTTGCAATTTCGGTAGCCGTTGATTGGCTCAATCCGTCATAAATGTCAATGGGAACAGTCTTTACTTTCTCGGGGGTCTTTTTTGCTACTTCTTCAATATCCATACCTATTACAAGGAAATATTGACAAAAACTAATTTATTAATCTTATCCCATTTTTGTTCGTTTCATTTTTGTTAAAAATATAGTTTCTAATATCTTACCCCCTTCTGGAGATGCGATGCAAACAGGTCCACCGCTGTCACTAAAATATTAATGATTCAATTAGAGAGAGCGTATTTAATGAATCATTTATCTACTTAATTCTTAATATTATTACGTAAATCAGAAATTGTGTATAAAAATTAATTTACTTACCGGTCGAGAACGAAGCAAAGGTATTTTTCTTCGAAAATGTCAACCGATTCAGCAATCATTACTGACCTCACTGGAACACCACTGGCAGGAGTTTGATTTGTAATTAATCGATTTCCAATCATTGCATCGACAATACCAGGCACTTTGTCTTGCCTGTGACATAAATAAACAATAATTTAACATTAATAATCAGTAAAATACATCACATTAACAATAGTTCCAGATATTACTTACTCTTTGAGGATGTGAACTCCACTTTTGAAGCCCGTGTCAAAATGACCTTTACCACGACCTCCGGCCATCACTTGAGCTTTGACAACATATTCATCCACATCTGTAAATAAAGTATCAAGAAACATTAGATACAGAACATATTCCCAAAAATTACAATGTATTTAAATACCTAATCATTACAAATTGTAGTTTTCACAAATAAAAACTTACTAAAACTCTTGACCCGGCTTGCAGTTTCCGATTTATCCTTAACTACAATAAATTTCTGTACAGCCACACCATTCTGAGCAAGAATATCTTTACTCTGATACTCGAGTAAATTTAGATTTCGCCTCGCAAGTTTTTGCTATAATAAATGAAACAAATTAAGTAATTAAAATGCCGGTTAGTAAAATGAATAAACATTTTGTAACATATGTTATGTAATATTGTCAACTTGGTAAATACTACACAAACAATTAGTCATACTTACCGTATTATGTTGTTTTTTGAAAAGGTATCCAACATTTCTAGCTAAATTATTTTTCCACATATTGACAAAAAGTACTTAAGTAACGTCTCTCTCAAATACAATGTTCGGTAAGTATTAAATATTTATATTTTAAGGTAACAAAGACTAACTTTGTAGGAACAATTTGAAAAAATACTTGCAGGTATAGACACAAGCTTTACAAATAGATAATTTTTAATTGTTAATAGTCCTATTTCTACCACAATTTAACAATTTACTAAAAGCTGATTAAAATTTGGAATGAAAAATGCGTCAAAGCTCCCAACCGTATTTCCCCTCTTCGCCGTACTTTTTTTTTTTGCAAGTACTTGAACTTTCCAGAGATGGATTTCTCTACAATTTAATTTAATTCAAGACTTGATCATAATTAAATAACAGAGGAAGGAGTACTTGAGGACAATAAACTATTTAATTAATAAAACTATTAAGTCTTATAATTCTTTCATAAAAAACATTCATTTTACATTTTGTACAGTATACCTAAGGCTTAGACTCTAAGCCCGTGCAAAAAAAAGTGAAAGCATGAGCTAGGATGATGAAATAAAATTTGAAAATAAATTTTGAAAGGAAAATAAACTAATTCATTTAATGTTACATAAAAGTACTAACTAACGAATCAAGTTTGTAGTCATTCAAAGTTTTTGCTGGAGATGAACAACAAGACAAAAACTCCACTCCTGCATCTTATGAAATTCCAACTTTGACGCATTAATTTGCATACATTAATTTGACTAGAAAATATCTTGTCTCTCTCTCTCTCTCTTCAGTCTTCACCACAAAAGTATTGTACATACATAAAAAAGTTTGCATGTATTATTAAACTTTGCTTTTAAATCTCTTGGTCTCTCTGAACTTAACGAAAGAGAGAGACACACAAATGTATGAAAAATAAAAGTGTACAAAGATGAAATGAAAAGTTTTTTGTAAAGGCTTGTACAATATCGAGTATCTGGTTGAGCCCCTTGGGCAAAAAAAGTCATTTACATTCTCTCTCTCTTGATTATTGAAACTTACAGGTGAGGATTGCAGTTTTGCAGTCCTTATGATTTGTGCCTCTTAGTATCTGTAGATACCATATATATAATAATATCTTTTATAGACTTAAAAAAAATCAAACGTTTTAACTTTTACCTTCTTCTGACTCACATCCTTTATTTTGGTATGAAACACCTTTTGTACAACTTGATACTGGTTTCTTCTTGTTTTTTTTTTTGCAAAACTGCATTAAACACATTATAGGTACATGAGCAAAAAAAAACATTCGTAATCGTCGTCTATTAAATTGGATACATAGTTTTCAATGAATTTATTTTATGATTCAACGCCTATTATTATTAATAAAACCACACTACTCTTTAAAAAGTCTTCACTTTTGAAACAATAAAAGAGAGACAAATGGAATTTTAATCAGTAAATTTTTATTTAAACTCTACAACTTATTATTATGTAGTCAGTTGTATCAGTTAACTTAATGATTCTGTACGTACCTCTGTACCTCTATGTATACCTACATAATTTTTTATTTTACAAGTTTTTCCAATCCAAGTCTCGTGGAAATAAAATGTGTATTATTTGTATAATAAAAAATTAGTTAAAATAAAAATAAAAGTTCAATGACGTGCCAATTATTTATTGTCTTGTATATGTACTTATCAGTATCTTCAACATGGCATTGACTGCATTTCGGCATCTCGCATCCGTCTATAAATCTCCTAACTGGATGCATTTTTTTAAAAAATAAATAAAAAAGTGTGATTCATCTACATAACTGGAATATTTAATGATCTTGTTCTAGTCTCATATAATAAATGTGTAGTAAGTAATTAAACACTAATTGTATAATATTACATTATACAATTTTTTTTATTAAAATCCTCCAATCAATGATCAATTAGCCACGAGAATATGTACAAGTCGAAATAAAAGTATTGCATGTAAGTTGTTTAGACTCAATCAAAAATATTGATATTTTATTCCGTCAACACATTTGACGGATTTCCGATATTGACTTAAAAATTGTGTCCCCTCACATCAGTCTTGAAAAAGTCCCCTCCTTCACATAAATTAAGACAGACAGGAATAAGTACAGTGCCTGCCTTGCCTATTGAAGACGTACCAACAACAAAACTCTTAGGAGAGTTACGAGAGCTAAAATCTAATGTAAAAAAAGGAACTTGGAGAGCCATGGTGACAAGGGACTGACAAGTGGTAAGGCAGCACATATTATGATATGCATAAAATATGATTTATACCCATTGTCATCATCACCGTCTCTCTCTCTCTCTCTCTCTCTTGTTGGGCTTATTAGGTGCTACTCCATTGACTTTCTTGGTATGATGTACATATAACCTATACCTGTCTCTCTCTCTCTAATACATAAATAAAACTCTCGATTAGTCAAATTGTGTTGTGTTCTCGAAAAAGCTCTAAAAAATCAACTATTTTGTCCGTCTCTCATATCGGGTATCATAGTACCTTCTCCCCCTCCCACAAATAAATAAATGCCCTAAAATACTCAAAGGCTACTCAAGGTCTTCTCCATATTCTGATTCATGTATCTTTTTTTTCCAATAGTAAAATTCGGGTAAATAGTAAAAAGCATACTCACACACGCATATTAAATATAAACAATCTATATTCTACTCAATAGTGCTAAATTGCAAATGACTCTCTTTACGATCAACCACAGAGAGAGAGAGAGAGAGAAATGTGTGGTGGTAATCACAATTAAATGGTTTCAAACATATTAAACTTTATATCCCTCTTGTAAGCCCTACAAATTTTATTCTCATACATTTTTACTTGTTTGTGCAGCCAAGTCCAGTTGACATGGTGGAGACGGTGAAAATTTCAATATAGGATAATAAATACACCAAGTAATATAAAATATGTCCACCACCATGAAGAATATTAATACAGTAGCCCTGAACTTTCTCATTTCTACCCTCCCCCCTCCTAAAAAAACTTTCAATATGAATTTTGCACGCAGAGAACCCATCAAAAAGTCAGAAAAATATAAGAAAAAGTTGGAATATATGTACACACATTTTTTGACGACTTTTTCTCTCTCTCTCCCCTGCAAAATCTCCTCTAAATTGTGATATGTCAAAGAATATAATTTTGGAAATACAGTGGGGGAGAATATTTATACGTGTATAAAATTTTACATATTTTTAGAATATCAAAAAAGCTACCACCGACACGTCTCTAATATATATATGCATACACACAAAAATAAATTGGTCAGCGGGAGATATCCAGACAGAGAGCAAGCATTGCGTGCCTTGCTTTCTACTTTCTCCCCCAAATTTTATTACCTTTAGACCTCATTTTGGGCTTAAAAACTTTGAAAACTGTGTACATACACACACATGGTATAGGGTGACATGTAGTCACTAAATGTTAAAATAATTAGTTTGTTTCATAGAGAAAATGTGTTGCATTAAACATGCACTCTGACCCTGTCCACTTTCATAAATCATGTGTCCTTGACCCCACAGGCAAATCAATGTTAAATAAAAATAGCCAGCCACCAGTCACCGTTCCTCTACAATTATGAGACTGGGGAAATCTATGAAATTTATTTTTTTAGAATTAAATCGTGTCACAATTTTTATGGAGAAATCACCAAAAAATCTGAATTTCATTTTGAAGGATTGTACGTAGTACAATTGTACTTGAAAAAAATATGGAGGAGGACAACTGGACAAGGAATGACATGGAGGTGTGTGAAATTGTCAAGTGGACAAGGAAATGGAGCATATAAATCAACTGGAGATGGCCCAAGATAAATTGTAGTGCAAGTTGTTGTGTTTATAGTAGAAAAAAATAGTTCTACTCGTACATGAAAAAATTATAGATGGTGAAAAAAATATAATACATGTTATTATCCCTTACCACTTGTCCAAAATGCCCATCAAATATTCATTCTGTGGGTATTACATACAATCAATGAATATTTCCTGTTTTCTCTCTCTCTTCCTTATCATTATCTTTCACGTTATTTTATTTTTCATCGCTAATGTTTTTAACACTTTATTTAATGGAGCCATTTTTTTAAAATAAAGGG
Organism: Arrhopalites spinosus; assembly: GCA_034700945.1. NCBI lineage: Eukaryota > Metazoa > Arthropoda > Collembola > Symphypleona > Arrhopalitidae > Arrhopalites > Arrhopalites spinosus. The sequence continues at coordinate 20,226 of JAQIVZ010000291.1, forward strand.
AATATTTTTCAAGGGTCATGAAAGATGGAAAAGTCAAATTATTTTGGATTTTCAAAGTTTATGTGAGACACACTCGCCAGTGAAAATACCAAAAGGACAAGTAGTGTACGTGGGTTTGGTACAAAAAATATTTTCCTGCTTTCTCCATTGAGAGAGAGAGGGGCTTTGAAATATGATGCGACTATTGACATGTTGGGGATATGTTTTTTGTAGTGTAGTCAAAGTATAAATTTTATGATTAATGATTTTTGGTGACAACACACAAGAACCACACACATGTATATATATGGATGACAACAACACATCATTATTTATGAGTGAAGAAAATATATAGAATTTATTGATTACTTAATAATTACACAGCCCAGCTACAGGCTTTGACCTAATCAGTTGACTCAATTATATGTCCAAATTGTTTCTAATCATTTCAAATGATAGTCTATGGCTATCTAATATCTTTGTTTACTCCATCATTTTTCTCCATTTTTTTCAACCTTTTTTTAACACATTTAACTTTTCACTGAATATCAAAATCACTGCGACTCTTTTTTGTAAAAAAATCAAAATAATCTGTAAAATTTCAGGAATATTAAATCATCTTTTATCTTTATCATAAAAAATTTATTCTCCATTTCATGACTAACTGAGCAATTAACAAACAGTTGTCATTTTTAGTCCAGAATCTGATTTAAGCAAAATAACAAGTCACATTTTAATGACTCTTCATAAAATTAATTTCTTGACCAAATCAGACCAACAGTTTTATTATCTGTACAACAGGTGAAAGTAGACTAGAATATTAGAGTTGAAATTTGTACAATTAAAAATTATTCATAGTTTGTAGCATCCATTTTATTTCCCTCTAATAAATTATTTGCATCGTCCATCCCATAGTCCACAATGTTTAAAAGTAGACCAAAAGAAGATTAAAAAGAATAATTAAAATCCACAACATGTGAAAAAAAACAAGTTGACAGTTAAACTCTGACATGGCTGACATTGTCGTTATTTAATTGCCAAACAATTTTGAGTCTTGTTGAACAAAATACAAATTTTCTGTTATGAATGGGAATTTTTTTTTAAAGTCAGGTAGTCAAGGTACAACATGGGGTCAAATGGAAGAGAGCATGAAGAGTACAAGTGAAAATGAACATGTTTAAAAAAAACTAAACACAAGTGTAGTTTTTACCGGCGTGTTAAATAGTTTCTTTTTTTTCAATACAAAAAAACATTTTTTTTGGATTGTTACTATTGTTAGAGGAGTTAAAAGGGTTTTGCCTTGGATGAGGACAAATACATGAGAAACACTTTTCCTATGCACATTTAACGTATGTACTACATACACCAGAGAGAGAGAGGGAATATATTTTAGAGTCTAGGAATGGTAATAATAAGTCCTTGTCGTACTTGTTCTTTTTGAACACAAATATTTGTGTGTGTGTGTATACTCGTTTGTTTCGTTCCCTGTCCACCAATCATCATGTACGGAAATCATCACACTGTACAGAGAGAGAGAGACTCCTCATTATACAAGCTACGGGATGGATACAAATGGAAAACCTGCTCGATCACATCATAAACAAAAATTGTTAAAAATTCTTCTCAATAGAGAAAAAGATACATAATAAAAAAAATACATTCTCTCTATCTAAGATGGAAACAAGTCAGGCCAGTTTTTTTCTAGCGTACGTCGACCATTCGGATTCTTCTTATGATGATTCTTACAACAACAACAGAGAGAGAGAGAGACAGATACAAATATTAATTTATCCACATCCTCTCTGCCCGCCGGTACACAATTTTACTCACCATCTAACCCCTCCCCTCCCCCTCTCTCTCTGTCTCTTGTGAACTGTGTGTACTCAGTAAAGCACTATTTACTATTGTGTACATAAGAGATTATAAAAAATAATAGAAAATGGATTAATTAAACTTATTTTATTTTTCTTGCATCATTTTTACACTACAAAGCATTCACAACAAAATGCATTTTCTATTTATATTTAATTCTGTTTCCTATCACTAATTTGTCATTCATGAAAAAAAGTATGTTTTTTGGGGAAATATTAAGGAATGTGAATTGTGGTTTGGATAAATTGATTTTATATTATAAAAATGATATAATTCATGTCACATGTGTACTGGTAAATCCACAAAGTATTTAATTTAGTTTGACAACTTTAACTCGTGCATGTAATGAGACAAAGTTGCATAATATAAGAGAGACATGAGGTACTAGCTTATGTATGATAATTATGGTATGAATATAATGGGGACTAAAATGATAGAGGAGGATTTAATAATGTGTATAATTAATATAGACATTATTTTGATGACGATTTTTTGGACAAGTATTTATTTACACTTGAAATTCTACGACACACACTCTAGACACTTGCATTAATAACATGGAGTGTCATTAAAACCACACATGCAGACTATGACTACAAAGTCTGTTAAGTATTAACCACAGGAATAGTTTGTATGTGTAATTGTTTTTATTCTCAGAAAATTGTCTAAGGTCAGCAGCCACCATGAGTAAAAAGAAGCAGTACAAAAAAATAGTCTCATAACAATTCACACACTACTAAAAATATTAAGAGCAATGAGCAAATCCTCAATAGCAACGTGTCCATTCCTTCCCGGTCTTTTAATATTTTTTTTTTCTAATCCTAAGCAACATTTTCTTTATCTCTACAATATAAAACATGCACACTCGTACAAATTATTGTACGTAATGATGACCAAGTAAAATTCTTGTTTTTTTCTATTACATAAACAAGTTACATTTAATGCAATAAGCTTTACTTGTAAGGCATAAAGGGGGAAAGTCGATATCCTTGGGTTGGAATATTATATTTCCAATTTTTATTTTTAAGTGACAGGACACAAATTTAATATTTCAAATGGTGTCATATTGACTAAGTTCCAAGTCCAATTTTTTGACAGGAGAGGGAAAACATTTTACATGAAAATAAATAATTAATTTTTTCAAAATTGTCCATTTCTCTCTCTCTCTCTGTACAATCCCTTGATTGAAATGTAGAGAGTACAGGTAAAATTGTATCAAGTATTTCTAAAGTTTTTTTTGGGAGAATGGAGAATGACAAAGAGGGGTGAAGGCAAGGTACGAGTAGGGATGAAAAAAAGGGACAATAAACAAAGTTTTTGGGAATGGAAGCACACAGTTGAGAGTATTAGTGTGAGAGGTGTAAATATTATTTTGAGATTGTGTTGACGAGGGAACCAACGTGAGCCCATGCCATCCATGGTATATATATATATACATGTATATATATTAAAGGCTAAGCTATGCATTGCCGCCAAAGCCCATCTCCCCCCAGTCCACCTCCCCTTTATTTTTCGTCTAGCCATTCATCATAGTTCCTCCATGTGGCTTTAGAATGGAAAAAACTCTTCTTTTTTTGGAAATATTCCCCCCAATGAAAACTTTAAATTTTGTAAATTAAATGTTTATTTAATTAAATACAATAAATTTATTTACATCTCCTATAGCTAGAAAAAGCCTTCAAAATTTATTTCCTAATAAAGTAACCTTAGACTATAATAATTGTAAAATAAATAATTAATTGCAAAAAATTAGTTGTAGTTAAGTAATTATTGATAAAAAAAGCCATGTACAGTTTGAAAAATTAATAGAGAGACTCGTAACTCAGAAAAAGGGAAGAGAGAGAGAGAGAGAGGGAGAAAAAAAATGGGAATAATAATATCGGATCATAATGGGGGAAGGTGGGTAGAACCCCAAAACGGCCTTATAGTGTTACATTGGTTCAGTACTTGTCACGTGTCTCTAAATAACAAGATGGTGAACCAACGCATCCTGAGAGAAGCGGAGATGCCGAGATTCATTTTTCCAACTCTCTCTCTCTTTTGTGAAATTTTTTTTTTCCCTATCCAAAGCTCCCTTAGGCATCCCTCAAATATGACGTGAGGCTGGTCCAGAGGAGAGGGGAGTAGTGGGTTTGAAAATTCGGGAGTGGATTTTGCCTCTTTTTTTCATTTGTAGGGATGGAAGGGGTTTGTGATGGAAATGGTTCTCTCCACGAAGATTTCAAAGCTCCCCTTTGAAAAATATTCTATATAACTTTTAACTTGGGTGGTTCGAAACATTGACGCTTCGTCTCATTGCCCAAGACTCCAAAGGCTTTGTGTGGCGCTTGGAGTCTTGTGTGTATACTTTTATACATACATACATATACATAGAAAAATATGTACGAGTACATAGACAAAATATTCGTTTCCATGTATTTGAGAGCACAAGACTTGCTCTATACGTCCCTCTCTCTCTGTGTAGTAAACTTGTTGACAACAACGTAGACCCCTTTGCTTATCACATATACAACTAGAGGAAAAAGCCATACATACCACACTCTCGTACTATATAGACATAGGAGAGTTCTCTCTGAGAGAGACTTGGGTTCGCTTCGTTATAAATTTTTATTTTCTGTATGTTTGTGTACGGCCTGAGAGAGGGTATATATAGTTTTTTTTGGTAAAATTCTTAGTTAACAGAGGGATATACAGCCAAGCTTCTATAGTTAGGGGAAGTGAAGAGAGAGAAAAAAAAGTTCTTTTTTTATGTACAAGACAAGAACAAGAAGAAGAGATTGTTAAAAGGAGCATATTCCTTCGAAAACACGATATGAAAGAGACGCATTGTTGTGTTCTTCTAGTGTCTAGTGAGAATCTACACGACGCTAGAATAATACATTGTTATTATACTTAAATTGTAATCAACCCTCCCCCCCTTCTTCTTCTCTTCCCCCCTCTCTTCGTCTCTTTTTTTTAAATTTTTCTTGTCAGGTTCATCATCTTTACATTTGTCGTGTCAAGTCAAGTTGACTTCAAATTTAAAAGTGTTAAATGTGAACTACTACAAGTTTTTTTTTAAATTTGGGGGATTTGTTTTACCTGGTAATTAAACACAAAAAAAATTTAAAGTTTTATTATATAATGGATATAGTTGTAATTACTTTAGTGTGTTGAAAAAAATGTGGTTTGGTACAAAATTATTTTCACATGTTGGAGATTCTAAGCATTTTTCTAAAAATATTATTTTTTTGAGTTTTTTTACCCTCCATTTATTTTATCAAAAATTTTAAAACTTGTTGTCCATGTTTTTGTGTGTGAAGCATTGGTTGAGAAATTGGTTTGGTGAAATGGAAATGGAGGGATTTTAATTTTGAGGATTAATTGACAGTTTTTTTTGAATTGATTTTCATTTATTTTGAAAAAAAATGTGTTTTGTGTGGCTCGTCAATCTCTGTGATTTTGTTGTGTGTTTGTGTACTGTACATAATATTATGAAAAATGTGTTTCTCTCTGTGAGTTTTTTTGGTGGTTGTTTGAGACAACAAAAAATTAGTTAATTTATTCAAAATTAATTTTGGATGACAGAGACTCTACATGTTTATTTAAAAGTGCAAGTGGTTAAATATTTAGGTAGATAAATGGACAAATTAAATGAAGCATTTTAATTTATTTTTTTAAAAAAAGAAGAAATGTGACTCTGTGGAATTTATTTGAGATTTGTTTATGTGACCTTTTCCCTTTTTTTCAAAAGGTGTGGAATATACAAATAAAAATACAAAAAAATAAATGTGATGTACACATCATGATGATGATGATGGTTAAGTGAGAAAAGTGTTTCAAATTTTGGGATTTTTTGCAAAAGATGACGATTAGAAGAGCATGAAAAAAGATGTAGTTAGAGAAGAAGAGAATTTTCAATATATATATATTATATATATATGAGTTTTCCACGTTTGTATGAAAAAGTTATATTTTTAGAGCTTGGCAACCCTTTCGGCTAAAATTAAGTACAAAGTATTTTTAGGAAGCACAAGACACAGACGAGTTTTAAATTGGAGCCTATCTTTCACTATTTTCCTTACCTGCCCCCCCTCTCCTTAACGTCTCCTTGTCTTGTCTTGATTTTTTTTAAAAAAAGGAACCAATTTCTCAAATGTCTTTTTTTAAAAATTAATTTTTACATGTGAAAATAATTTTGGGAAATGGGAAACAATTTACAAAATATAATTTGAGATGAAATTAATTTAAATAAATGATTTTGTACAATGAAATGAATTAATTTGACAGGTCAGTCGTGGAGACGGCAAAAAATAATAGACGGTTCGTTGTAATAGTAAACCCGGTGGTGGGGACGTGATACTGGACACACTGGAGAAACGAAATTCTCGTAAGGGCCCCGCTGGGGGCGGGGGAGCAGCAAAGAATCCAAGGAGAAAGAAAAATGGAATGAAAATAAAAGAAGAGAAAGGGGGGCCTTTAAATCCAGTTGGACCAGACTTAAATTCAAATCTTCAAGACCTCGATGGATCTGGTAATCAAACACCAAAAGGACTTACAGATGACCTCATGCTCAATGGTGCGGATATTAAATTGGAAAATCCTTCAACACCCCTCCTTGACCCTAAAACGGAATGTCCTGATATCCCACCTCTCTCTGATCTCGGCCACCCGGACTTTCCTGATTGTATGTCAAATTAAAATTTTATTTAAAAATTAAATTATTTGAAAATTCGTTTATATTTAATTTTTGTAATAAATTAATTTTAAAGGTAAACCTCCCATGAACCCTTATTGTTATCCTCACTATAACAATAATATGCCGCCAACAAGCAGCTCAATGCCACTACACCCCCACGGTCCTGGTCCGGGTTCTCATGATTATGGACCGATGATGGGTAATTATGGTCCTTCCGGTCCTCCAACGAAACAGCAACCAAGCACATTAGAGGCACAATATATGCAACAGCAAAGTCAAATTTTTGTCTTCTCAACAAAGCTCGCTAACAAGGCAGCTGATGCCGTTTTCCAGGTGTGTAGAATATTTATATAATTTATATTAATTATGTTTTAATGAGAATAATCATGATCATCATTTTAATTAAATTCTTGTTTTTATTATTTCTAGGGACAATTCCCTTCCATCATAGGCTTCCATACGTCTCAACCAGCCACCCGAAAATTCCTTGAGGTTTGCCTTTGATTTTTAAAAATTTTGTTTTCTTTTTTTTAAATTTTACCCTCGCTATTTTTTTCACTTTCTCTCACACTTTCTTTCTTTCTCTCTCTCTTTTTAACTGTCGTTTTCGAATCTGTTGTTTTTTTTTGACAAAATAATCTTAAATTAAATGGAAATTAGTTTTTTTTCGCGAATGTGACTTGAGTACTTATTAACAAAAGAGCCTCTCGTAGTACCCTGAATGACTGTTTGTAAGTAGGAGCGTTAGATTAGTAGTAGCCTGGTGATGTATAGTATGTGGAAGAGTTTCTCAGTGTTGGATTCCCCACTATGTTATACATTGCTGGGTAACAGCTTGGTTGTATATGTACTTCCAGAAAAATCCATTCAAAATGAATAATTTTGGGCGCCAGTTCCAAGGTTCCGCGAATAATTGGCCACCACCCCCACCACTACCCCAAGGGCCAAAAGGAAAAGGAGCCAAAGGTCAACAACCAAACCAAGGAATGGGTCCTGGCCCTGGTGGACCTGGACCGGGACCTGGACCGGGAGGACCTGACTTTAATTCTATGCATCCCAGTGGTCCTCAATGGTCTAACTCACCTCCCGTAATAGTTTACTACACTAACAAATTTTTTTTTTTTATTTTTTTTATTTTTTTGTACATTTAAATTGTCTAACATTTTTTTTTAAACTTTTTTTTTTGGTTTGGTTTAATTTAATTTTTATTAGCAAAAGCCAAATCAACAACAAGGCTACTCCAACTACTACGACTCTGGACCACCATTTTGTGGACCTGGTGGGCCAAATGGACCCGGTGGACCGATGAGTGGACCTGGTGGACCTATGAGTGGCCCAATGCCTGGTGGACCCATGCCCCCTGGTTACTTCCCTCCTGGAGCGCCGAATAATCAACAACAACAGCCTGGTAATGGACCCCATGGTCCAATGCCAACTGGTATTAAAATACCTGATGAAAATTTAACTCCTCAACAAAGGTTGCATCGTGAAGAGCAACTTGCCAAAATGCGAACTATGCAGAAATTATTATTTCCTGAAAATGATCATCCTCACACTCCCGGAGATCCCAATTGTCATCCTCCCATGCCTCCCCATGAAAATATGAATCAGTATGATATACCTGTAAGTCATTCTTCACTTATTTTCAACAATTATTTAATCAAAATACTTAATATTTAAAATTTTATATTTTAATCTAAAAGGGTGGCCCACCTGGACCTGACTGGCCAGGACCTAACAATAATTTTTTCATGGATGGACAACCACCACCAATGAATAAATCTGGAGGACCTTTACCACCCCATGGACCACAAAGTGGTAATGGACCGCGAAAAGGTGGCGGTAGTATACCTAGGTGAATATTATAAATGTCAAATTAATTAATTAATTGAATTTATTATAAATAAAAATAACAAGGATATCTTAATATAATTTTTATTTTTCTCTCTAGTCCTGCGACCCCATTGACTCCGAGTAGTTCATGTGGAGCACATCATCGGTATGTAAAAAATTAATTTTGTAAATTAAATTCCTTTGAAATTAAATAGAATGCTAAATTCCTTGTCTTTTATTTGTAGACCTTCTCCTCATTCACCAATGCCTAACGACCCATTCCAACAGGGAGGATCGTCGGGTCATTCTTTTTATCCTAGCGGGTATTACAGCCCGCAGGTTGGACAGGTGCAAGACAACTGCAATTCTCCTTCAGCTGCCGTCCAACGAAAAGATTCTGAAAGTAGCAATAGTGAAGGTGGAAAGAGTAGAAAAGACAAATCTTCTTGTTCCATCTCACCCACATCCTCCGCCCCTCCCTCCGTCAAAGAAGCCAATCTAATGCCCGTCCCCTCCCCACAACAAATTCAATATCTCAATGTATTTGAAGGCCAAGAATTAACTATACAAAAACAACCCAATGTTGGTCTATCAGAACATACTAATGATCATTCCCCAGGGTAAGCCACATCATGTACTTTTTTTGTCATTATGATTTAATTTTAATTATAATTAATTAATTGTTCATTTGTTTTTGTATAGGCTCCCCTCAAATTTAGATATTAACCCTTCCACACCAAATGTGAATCAACAAAAACCATGTCATTCTGCACCGCCAACTCCCGTCTCAATGGCTTCGTTACCAAATCAAAAATCAAACGAAATGTCTTTACCAGTAAATCAGGGCGGACCTAAGGTAAAATAAAAATATATTTAAACTACAATTTATTTTTCATATTTAAATTTGTACATTTTAATTACAATTATTTTTATTCTCTACTCTAGGGGAGACCTGGAAGCGTTGGTCCTGTCATAACGCCAAAGAATAGCACAACCCCTAATGCAAGTCCACAAGCTTCAGATAGGTAAGAAAATGAATAAATTAAAAGGGTTTTTAATTAAAGACAGTAAAAGGAAAGGAATGGCAATTAATTGTTTATTGATTTATTTGTAGAAATTCTCAACCTGGCACTCCTTTAATGAATTTAGAAGGTATGAAAGGTTCAGGGAATACTTTTGGGCCAATGGGTGGTCCAGGAAGTGTTGGTCCACCACATGGAGGTATGGAGTATTGTCCAAAAGGTAAATTAAATTGAATTAATTAATTTAATTAATTTGAGTATTAATTTTAATGACATTTTTTTAATTTGTAGGTAACATGATGAAACCAGGAATGTTAGAACCTCATCCTGATGGAAGTGTTGTTTTTGACAATGTCCCTCTCAATCCAAATCTATCCGGCCCAGCACCACCGGGAAGTAAACCTGCCTTTGATCCGATTTCTTCTATGGTACAAATGAGTCAACAATTAACTGGTGGAAATGGTACACCGAATCAGGGCAATGGGTAAATTAAAATTTGACAACTTTCCCTCCTCTAATGTCTAATGGAAAGTTTCACTAATGTCTTACTAATGAATTTATGAATATTTTAGTAGCATGGGTGGCAATGGCTATGGTGGTCCTCCTCAAATGAATCCAAATATGGTGAATTTTAATACATCCATGCATAGTGTTCAGGTAGACTAATTTTATTTTTAATTGTGACAAATCTCCAATTATGAATGTAAATAATTAAATTTCTTTTTTTAATTACAGAATGTCGATGGTTGCATTGCAATGGGTGGACCACAGACAGTGAATAATACGTACGTGAATGCGACGATGACTATCCAACAAATGAATATACAAAATATCCCTCCTTACATGAATTCTGGTCCTAATATGGGAATGGGTCATCAAATGGGTATGGGTCAAGGTAATTTTGGCCCAAATGGTCCTCCTAGCCATATGCATGGTAGTCCAATGAATTCCGGAAATGGCCCTCCACAACAACCAATGCCTCCAATGGGTTCCATGCCACCCCAAATGGGAGGTCATCCAGGTGGTCCAGGTCAAATGCCTCCAATGGGTTCAATGCCACCACAAATGGGAGGTGGACCAGGTCAAATGATGCATGGTAGTCCAATGAATTCTGGTGGTTCTTCTCAACAGCCAATGCCTCCAATGGGTTCAATGCCACCTCAAATGGGAGGTCATCCGGGTGGTCCAGGTCAAATGCCACCAATGGGTTCAATGCCACCACAAATGGGAGGTCATCCAGGAGGGCCAGGTCAAATGCCACCAATGGGTTCAATGCCACCACAAATGGGAGGTCATCCAGGAGGGCCAGGTCAAATGATGCACGGTAGTCCAATGAATTCGGGGGGTGGTCCGCCCCAACAACAAATGGGTTCAATGCCACCTCAAATGGGGGGTCATCCTGGAGGTCCAGGTCCAGGTCAAATGGGTATGTGTAGTGGTGGACGACCTCCACATCCAACAATGTATGGCAATCACCGAATGGGAAGTAATTCAAGGAGTAGTCCCTACAGAATACCAAATTCTCAGAACCCACGAGCTTTCGGTGGCACAAACATTCAAGTGAAACCCAGTGCCCCCAACACTATCCAATACCTCCCCGCTCGACCTCCTCCACCAATGTGCTCTCAATCTGGTGTCATGTCGCCACAACCTGGACCACGCTCTGGTCCTAATTTAGAATTTTTACAACGATATACTAATCCAACTGGGCCTGTTAATGTCAATGTCAACATGGGAGTGAGTGCCAAAAATCCATTTTTATTTTAATTAATTAATTCCAAAACTAATTTCATTTTTTAATTACAGATGAATGTAAATGTAAATATGGGTAATCGCTATCCTGGTCCACCCGGTCCATCCATGGGAAGTAATGGACCACCCTGTGGTATAATGAGAGGTCAACATCCGCATAATATGATGATGGACAACCCCGGTGGTCCACCAAATTCAAGTGGACAGTCCCTTCCTCCTGCAATGATGAGTGGTAATAATATGAAAGGTCCTGGGCCAGGTGGTCCATCCGGTCCGCCATCTTCCTCAGATCTAGCCTATTCCCAACAGTTCCATCATTTTCAACAACAACTCTACGCCACTGGAACGAATAGTGTAAGAAATCCCATGCAAAATCCAAATGTGCAAACAAACAATCCTAATACACCACCTAACCAGACTTTTTTTAAGTGAATATATTTAATTTCTTTTTTAAAACAAAATTAAATAATATATAAGTATAATAATTATAATGATAAGTTTTTTAAATTATAAAAAAAACAATAAGTTCACGAATTAAAAAAAGGAAAACTCGGCTCCGACCAAGATCCCTAAAAAATAAAGACGGCCCGCCTAACAAAACGGTTCGTGATTTGGTGCAATAAAATGCTTATTATATTAAAATATAGTTCAAGTGTATGACGTGTGAATAATGATACAAAAGAGAAGATGAAAAAAAATAGAAGTGATTTATACATAATAAGACTACGTGTGTATTTACTTATATAAAAATTATTATAATTAGGTAATTTAAATAGAAAATATTAAATATTACTTAGCTAGGGTTAGGTAGGTAGATTTAAATAATTTTTAAGTAAACAAAAAAAACGCGAAGAAGCTACTAGTTGATCTATAACTTTTTCTCAACGTACAACGTACAACGTTTACATGTATTCAAAACAAAACAAAAAAAACAAATTGACATACTTATGCCCATTAGTCTCTCTCCTCATCATTTTTATTTTGTATTTTATTTTAATTTTACACAAAAGAAAATTAATTAATAATCATTGTCAAAAAAACACAAAACAAAAAGTAACAAAATTTAAACGTACAGAAAAAATAACAAGGAAAATATGTCGTGAGGCAATATAAAAATATTAAATACATATGAAAAATATTTAAGTAATATCCAATGTTGTGTGTGCTTCTCTGTGTAGAAATCGTTAGAATCAAAAAAAGTCTTTATTAATTCTATTTCTTTTTTGGCGTGACTAGAGAAATTATCATCACAAAATAATCTTTTTATCATCAGACTTGTGTCAATCACAATTAAAAAAACTAGACTCAAAATAGAGGGGGAAAAGGTAGATTGAGGGGAAGTACATAAAAATAAAGTACTTTTTTGTCAATTAAAAATATTATAAATCGTCTTTCGTGGACATTTTATAAAAAAAAATAATTATTTAGGGTCTCGCAAGTCTTCATAATTTCACTGGACGTCGCCAAGTACTTGAAAGTTGAATTTAACAGATGTGCATAATAATAAATGAAAAAAAATTAAAATAAATTGAGCAGGTTAACTCTAAAAACAGACTTTTTTTGTTTTAAGAGAGGAAAAAAAAGATGAGAATTTTATACACGTTTAAAAAAGTTAGTACAAAGAAATTGTGTAGATTAGAATTAATAAATTAAGGTATAATATGATATATAGTACATATATATATTATTATACATTAATTTCAAATAGAACGTTTAAATGTAATAGCGTACGAGTAGTCAAAAAACCGTTAACGTGAATTTTATTCAAAAAACAATGTGTACGTAAAATATATATAAAAGTTTAGGTAAGTTTAAAAAAAAGAGAAAGATATTTTGTATCTTTTCCAAGAAAGAAAGAAAAAATGATATTAGAAATTGTAATTGACAATGTTGTTACTTATTTCGATGATATATATATATATATATTAATATTAATATGACATTTGTATAACAATCTTATTGGTAAAAGACTCTTGCAATAACTCATGATATAATATTTCCACCTCATCCCCTCTTCCTCTATCTCAATCAAGTCTATTTTTTATGTGTTTTTATTTGTTGTTTCACAATTTTAATTTATCATTTCCTACTTATCTATTATCTGTAAATGTAAAAAAAATTAATTGTGAAATTTATTTTTATCTTTTTTTAAGTTTTTAACCTGTGTCACAAAAGATACACCGATCAGATTTATGGCAGCTAATTTTTATTAATGGCAATTTTAAATGGCAATTAACTGAAAAAAAGTAGGCAGATTATCTACACAAAATAGGCTCAAAAAAATGATTACTGATTACCTATGATTAGCTAAGGGACAACGCAAACGTTAAAATTTGTGTGTTTAAGTATTAAAACCTTTTTACTTTATACTCAAAAGCATAATAATTTAATTAATTATTATGGAACACAGCGAAAAAAAACTTCCATGCAAGACAGTAAAAAACAGAACAAGTTTAAATATTTTTATTTTTTAATTAATTCAGTTTTAGATTGTGGTGTGACAAAGTTCCAGCTGTCTATAATTTCTTGTAAACTATAAATATTGATAATATATTAATCAAGACTACAACAAATAATTTTTCATATTGAAAAAAAGTGCCTTCCTTAATAATGGAAAAAAATGAGATTTTACTTCCTTTGCACTGATTATCACACAAAAAAAATATATTAAATCGTATGCCAAAATATATTACATTGTTTATACTTATCAACTTTTTGAGAGCTGAATTTTTTTTGATTTTTATTCAACTCTTTTTTTTGTTAATTTAATTATGTGTCAACTGTAAAAAAGGCCAAGGGAGTAAAGAAAGAGAAAGCACCGAGTGATAGTTTTTCATACTTTTTAATTGTTGTATGATGAAATTATTTGTTTTCTTGATTATTATTTCTATTTAATTATTTAAAGTATATGTACTCAAAGACAGGCGTATACATTTAAAGAAAAAACGATCTCATTGTTAATTTCAGTTGGGGGGTTTAATTGTTCTGTCTTGTACTTTTGTCAGAGAAAAAAAATTTAATCTTTCGCTTCAATGAATTTTTTGTGAGGTGACTTTCTTTTTCTTTTTTTTTTGGTAGTTGGAACTTTGTTATTACTTCACAGTAAAAGTAATAGAGACGGGCAGGTTACAAGAATTTTAAAAATAATTTGATTGAATTTTGAAAATTTTAATTTGGACTGGTTAATACTTGAATGAAATTTTGACTATAGCTGAACACAAATCAAAGATAATGATAAATATTAATTAAGATTGAAGACATTCAGAGAGAGTGACACAATGTATTTTCAAAGGAGAGGGCCCTTTTTGCTATTTATTTCAACAGACTTGATAGACTGGCCACATTTTGTAATTCATTATTTATAAAAAATAATATTTAACAATATTTGAGCTAACGTGTACAACAACAAATTGAAATTACAAGAGAGAGAGAGAGAAAAAAACTACTTAAAAAAGGTCAATTTATACTACATTTATATCTTAAATGGAATTTTAAAAAAAATACATTGAAGCTGATACGCTTGGACGAATAAAGAAAAGGGAATAAATATTACTAAAAAATATTTACAAAAAATGGAGAAAAAGTATAGTTAAAAAAATTTATATATGTTTTTTTTGTGCCATTTCTGGACTTTGATGCTCATATTTATTGTTGAAGAAAGAAAAGAAAAACTCATATTAAAATAATTATTATAATTACAAAATAGAGACATTTTATGTACACCCCTCCTCTTTTATTAAAAAAAATATTTAGTTAATTTTAAGTAATTTTTAATTGTGGTGTGTTTGTTTTTTGTTTTTATGGAGTCAAATTTTTAAAAGATTATTAAGTTAAAAAAATAATTATTGAATCAATTGAGACTCCATGGACTGTGAAAAAGTTTAATCAGATTTTTTAAAAAAATAGTTAATTATTTTAGTGACAAATGAAATGAAATAGTTTAAAAAAATAGATAATATATACAGTTCAAAAATAAATGATGTGTATTTATCAAAGAAAAACAAAGTTCAGGAATGATGATGAATTTATAATTTTAAAATGAAAAATGAGAAACAAAAGCGTTTTTTCGTGGGCTCTCTTGTTTTCAACTTTTTTTACCTATTATATTTTTAGAAGAAAAAAAAACAAAATTGTTTTTGTTAAAATAAAACAGTGAAAAAGAAAAAAACTAAAATATTATCATCATCATTCGGACACAAACCGTACGACAACAATAAAGTACACAATATTGTAAAATGAAAAACTATTTTTTTGGATTGACTCTTGACCTCTCATCTTTTATTTCAACGTACGTAAGCATTTGTTGCATTTTTTGCATATTAAGAATTCATGAAAATGAAAGAAATTTTGATTTTGATTATTATTTTCTTGATTAGTATTTATTTGATCCAATTTTAAGACATAGATTCGTACATGTTGATTTTACTCGACTTGAAAATTAATGACAATGAAAAAATGATTAATTTATTTCAAAGACTACAAACACACACAGATTTTCTAATAATTTTTTTTACTAAAAAATAAGAAAATATTATTCTAACATGATTCAAAGGGCTATTCTAAAACAAAGTTTCTAGTATTATTTTTTTTACTAAAGAAAATGACTTTTTTTTTGATAGATTTTCTAAAATACATATTTTGCACCTTTTTTCTACCCATTACAAACATATTTTTTTTCTATTTTTTTAAAAGTTTTTTTACGATTATTTTGTTTCGAAACATGATTTTGATTGGCAATTGAAAGTCCTGGGTCGTAATTGTAATTTTAGCTACATTATTTAATTATAAACAATATAAGTTCTTTTTTTTGTGTTTTTAAATTGTTTTTTTGCTAATAACTAAAAGGATTATCACTTTTGTTTACGAGAAAACATTCTCATAAAGAAGCTGGGCTTTTTAGCAGCAGTCTGGCCGGAAGCTTCATTAATTTTTCTTTCTCCATTCGTAAAGTGTGTTGACTCATTCATTGGATTTGATTCAGATTCATTTAATTGATTGGAAAGGTACAATCCAGGGATTCCTGGAGAATTTGAGCGTTCCATGTCCGCGATGGGTGAGAGGGTCGTTGAGTGTTCGGATAAACTCATACTGGATCGTTTATCTGTAATAATAAATTATTATTATTTAATATTTAAAACAATTATACAAAAAAAAGTTAATTGCAATGATGTTGAACATTTAAATGACTACAACGATGTTCGTACCATGCAACTTGAAGAGACAATTTTACAAAAAAAGGTTTTTTTACGAAATACAAAAGACTACAAACAAGACAAACAAGAGAGAAAGTATTTTTAGACAAGTTTCAATCATACTTTTACTTTTCCGAAAACGATTGAACATATTTCTTAATGGTCGCAAGGCTCCTCCAGATGAGGGGGGACGGGTATTGAGGGGTAGTGTGGATGCTCCAAGTCGATTGATTGACGTACTTGGTCTCTCATCATGAGAATTTAGTGCATGAATTAAATCCTCAGATGATCTTGAATTCCGTTCCAATGATTTCCAAGTATCTGCATCTTTACAAGTAAAGATATGTCAATTAATTTAATGTTTTTAATATTTAAATTTAAATGTAAAATACCATTCGATGGAGAATGAGTAAATGACTTGACAGTTCCATTGGCATCCTTCCTTTTTGATAGATTGAGAGAATTCGTGGCATTCTGACTGACTGGAGAGGCTGTGGCAATTGTGTTCCAAACTGTAATCTTATTTAAAAGAATATCGGTCGAGTTTGGAGGAATTTGAGGGTCAATGATGGGTGGTGGTGGAATAAATTCGGGTGGAGTCTCACTCAAGTCATCCGATGTATTGTCCACGTTATCATCATCATCTGTCAATGTAGAGTCTCTTTTTCCATCTGGAGTTGAATATTCAAGAGAGATTCCAAGGGCTTTGACAATTTCCTCTGTTTTTGTATTCTCATGCTCTGTTTCATCCCAATCAAAGAATTGATCCTCTGATGAAGAATTGTGCACAGGTAAGATCTCAATATTTTTTGAACTTTCAATTTTTTCAACTTGATCATTATTTGACACGACCACAACTTGCTCTCCAGGAATGAAAATATTAATTGAATTAATATTTGAATTAATTTGTTCTGAATTTGAATCAATTTTAACTTGTTCTTCTTGTTGTACAGGAGGACTAATTAATTTTTCAGCCATTTTTTCAGTTTCATTGTCAGTTAGAGGAGGTACAGGTACATTATTTTCAGTATTTGACATGACTACAACTTGTTCATTAGTTTGGGGTGTCCAACTTTTAAAATTTTCAAGTTCAATCTCAACTTGATTTAATGTCAGAGTGGCTGCTGCTTCTTCTGAGCCACTTCTCTCAATTTTGGCAGCTAATTTCTCAGCAAATTCTTCAATTCGACTTAAAATTGACGTTGCTTTTTCAGGCTCTTTCTCATTGGTCTTCTCTTTTTCGGTGTTACAAACAAGGGAAATTATTTTGGATTCTTTTTCAATTTCTTTTGGAATTGAATTGTCTTGATTCACCAAAATAGAAACTTTATTTTTTACTTCCTCTTCAATTTGTGGAACTTGACAAACTTCAATAAATTGGGGTTGTTCCTCAGTCAAGGACTTGGAGTGAACTGAAATTTGGGGGGATTTGTGGGTCTCCTCTAATTTGGCACAATCTGATGGATCAATATTATTATTTAATTTTTTTTGTTTATTTTTTCTCTTTTTGATAACATTATGATTCACAGATTTGGTTTCCATTGGAACAAAGAATGAAATTGGTGTTCGATTCTCTTGAGTGTCGGATATTGAAGATTGTGATGGGGATGGAGGAGAACCAAAATAATCTTTAGCATTTAATCGAACTTTAGTTGGTTTATTATAAGTCCCCTTCCCATTAATATTACTTGCACTTGCACTAGAAAGGGATTCAACAAGTCCAGGACTTTCAGATTCTAAGGAATCATCTGAAAAATAATCAGTTTTCTCAGCCCCCTCTGTAAAAGATAATCTTTTAAGCTCAGCTGGGGAAAATATTTCATTCTCAATCATCTCTTCAGGCCACAAAGCAGGACATTCCTCTGATCTGTTGATCATACTCAAGTAACCGTCATCAGTTTCAGGAATTAAATGATTTCCATTATGTCGAAATACTTTTTGACCATCCGGTGAGCCGAATTCCATTTTCTTTTTAATTTTCCGTCCTCTTTTATGACCTCCATGATGCGGTTGAGGTGAAAAATAAAATTGTGTTGGAATTGTTTTACTTGGAGACAATTGAGGTTCTTGTCTCATTTTTTTGGGACTTGACTCAATTGCAACAACTTGAATGGGATTTGTTACTGGACTTTTTGAAGGAGATTTTTCACCATTTTTTCTTGGTTTTGGAATAGGAATACTACTACTGTTGTTTTCAGTTTTATTAAATCTTGGAATTTTACTACTAATTTTAACACCATCAGTTTTCCCTTCAATAAATCGTGGATTTTTTGACTTTGGAATTTGACCATCTCCATCCGTAATACAAGTCTCACGAGTTCGAGCGAGGGATCTTGGTAAATTTTTCCCTGATGAGAAACACCAATTTTCTTTCATTAATTCAGCTGGGAGTTCATCAGGCAAGACAAAATTTTGCATTTTGACTGAACGGTACTCTAACAATGGATTTGGACATGATCTCATTTTAACTTTTGGAAAAGATCCTCCTCCTCCTGTCCCTCCTATTGCTCCAGTTGATGAAATGAATTGAGTTGAACTAGAAGTTTTTAATGATGGAATTTTACTGTTTTTACCACTTGGTGATGTACTTTTCTTAATTAAATCTTGTCTCAAATCAAGTCTAATTTTCAGTCCATGTTGATCCATGTCCATTTCATTTTGACTCTCCTCTCCTGACAATGTCAATGATGTCATTCCAATTCCAACTGTGTTGTTTTTTGAGTTAGTCGTAATGTCTTGTTTCACCTCTGAATGAACTTGACTAGATAGAAGAGTTCTAATTGGAGTTATTTTTATTTCACCATTATCCTTCCCTTGTAATTCTAATTGGTGTGAGGGAGAGGACAAAGGTAAAATTAGTGATATTGGTGGTGGTGACTCATGTTGCGGTTGGGACTTGAGCTTGACACTTTGAAGACTATTTGAATTATTATTTCTTTGTCTTGACTCTATTGGCACTGATGAAACTGAATTTGTTGTGAGACTGGCTGGGGTCTCTGATGGAGAGGGACTGGATAAAGAACTTGAGTCATCAAACTCTGCAATTACTTCATCCAGGGCTAGAATGCAGCTGAGGATGTCATCACATCTGTAAGAGACAAAATCAAATAAAAAAATGAGATTTATGATGAGGTAAAAAATATCAGTTTAATCCACAGCTCAACTTTTATTTTAAAAAATATAAAGAATCAATGGGCCACATTGATAAATTTTTTACTACATATATATTTATTAATACTGTTACACCAGTCATTTGTGTGTGATTGAACGCTTATTTACATGATGCATGATATTGATAAGCACCAAAAAAAGATTAGGTATGCATTCAATGTTAAACATTAACTCTTGTGTATTTATAATGGTACTTTATACTCGTTAAGCCGGGTACAAAACTGACAACTAGAAAATCTCCATAATAAAAATAAACTTTTTATCAAAGTCCCCTCCTCCCTCTCTCCTTTTTTTAAATATTTAATATGTACTTATACTTATACATAAAGAATTATATTAAACTTCCAGTATCATTCATTGCTGCCTTATTTGAATCCAGCTGATAAAACTTTGGAGCATCAATCACAGATTTAAATATTAACAAGACTTTTGAGTGGCTATCAATGTCCAGCTTTAGAGATACTCTGACTCGATGCTTTTGACTTGTGACTTGTACCTACAACAGCAATACATTAAAAATTGTATAGACACAAAATCCTTTGACAGACTTTTTTATTTATGAAAAGATGAAACAAAACATTGCCGAGACAAAATGGACAAAGCCTCCTTTTGACTAAATAAATATTAAATTTTTTTATCAAGTAGGCGTAATTCTCTTATCACTTTTAACCTCTTTTTTTATTTAAATACAAATCATGGCTTCTACATTTAATACGCCTCTTTTATCCAATTAATACAATTTGGATTTTTATCTTTTTTTTTGTAATTACCTTTGAATTAAAAAAAAGTGCATTAAAAATTACCGGTGTGCAGTTAAATTTCCTCATATGGAAACTGAAACTGTTTCTTTTTTAGTTCCATAAAATAAAAAAAAGCTGAAAATTCTATTTTTATTTCTGTCAATTATGTAATGCTCCTGTATAATGTATAAAATGTATTGCATAATGTGCATACATGCACATTGCTCTTTTCAGTACATGTACTGAAAATTCATAGTGCATAGTTGATGGTACAAAAAATAGTAATCCCCTGCTGTCTAACGTAAGACTCTCTCCATGTAATGAAACTTAACTATTAAAATAAAAATTTAAATTGCAAAAGGGAGGGGAAAGGGGGATTGGGGGGTTGGGATTGAAGACACTACAGTGTGTGTGGAGTCATATAGTAATTTGTTATTGGACACATTCAATGACACAAAATAACTATGTCATTATTCCCACCAGTCCATGGAGTCTCTCTCCATAAAGTAATAAAAGTCAAAATAGTTTTTTTTACTAAATAAAAACCATCTGCCATCATCAGTTGTGATGGCACAAGATGAGATTGGTATTAATTTGGAGTAGAGAAAAAATCATTGCATGCAAAATAATATAATTTACAAAAAATAAATTTCATTTATGCTTCAGTCTCTCTACTCTTGTCATTCTACCCTCATTAGTTTTTTTTAACGGTACAAAAGTTTAGCAGGGGGATACCCCTGTTAAATTTAACTCATTTTTTTAAAAAAATAGTCAATAACGAGGAACCTATCAAGATTATACTTGGAATCTCATCTCCATTTTTTTTGAGCCCTCATAAATACTCATAAAGATTATGTTGGCGTATCCTTACAAATCATAGGGGTTGCCATTGCCATACCTATACTTGTACAGATACAAGTGTAGAGAATCTAAAAAAGTTATCTGTACAAGGGCTGGAAACGGGTGAAATCAAAGATTGAAACTGACAAGAACTTTATCTCAAATTCTATAGGGGATGACAGTAATTTATTCATTAGGATAGTCAGTTGACTATTTATTTAGTTGAAGGAGAAGTTAGGAAAAAAATTGAAGCCTATATATGGTTATGAATTTTAATTATTTTCTAAGAAAATTTAATAAATGGGATTTTAATCCGTGTCATTGTTGTCAAAAGTTTTGGCATTAGGCCTTAGGCTGAAGAGTGGAGGCTTTTACAGTGAAATAGATTTAAAATGAAAATGGTAAAAGTAGGCTAAGCACTACTTGCTACTGGAGTTTTATTTTTTTAAAAAAAAGGAACACACACATGCCATTGATTTTTACACAGACACCCTCCTCCCGTAGTTACGCTCTCTATAGAGACAGACACAATTTCACTGATTTCAAAGACAAGAAACAGAAAGGGCTTAAGACTTAGAGACTCAAAATGTAATAATAGTGGATTCATAACATGTGTACATGTACTTATATGAAATGAAGCCTATGAATAGGAAAACTGTAAAAAAAATGAAGGAAAAAAACCAAAACGAAAAAGCCCATTGAAAGCCGCTCCCAGAGCACCGTTATAATCTAACAAATTTTTTTATTAGTTTTGCTATTTCTGAACTTAAACATGTGCTCTCTCCATTTTTTTCCGCTTGTGAAATATTAGTAGTGCACCAAAACAATTTTTTTTCTTCTTTTTTTAAAAAAATAAATAGTGGAGCATACCTTGATATTTTGTAATAATGAATATGTTTGACATTTTATTCTAAATGTGTTGACTGATGAGTTTTCAAGTGTTGAGACGTATCAGATTCTCTTTTTTTTGACATGGTCTTTTGGTCACATTGACAAAAAAAAAGTTTCTTGAGAAAAGGAACAAGAAATTCTTTTATTTATTTTTTTTGTGTCGTCTTTATAGACTTGACATTAAAATACCAGCAGGGTAGCAGAGCACAAGGCAAGTACAAGGCGAAAGAATTATTTCCCAATGCCTAAACCTAACAATTCTAATTCTAGGGAGCAGTTTCTTGTTTGAGAATTCATTCTTCTCATCTTTTGTACAGTCACTAAGTTTCTAGTGTGTGTGTGCATATTATACAAGTAAGGATGACTTTTTTTGTGCTAAAATTCTATATTCGTGCGTCTTCCCTATTCATCCTTTTCATGGTGTGTACAATGCACAATGTACACACAAAAAAGTAGTAAAAGGCATACAATTTACATAGTCAAAGTGAAGCCTCCTCCTCCTCCAAAACAATTGAGAATATTCTGAGTACAATTACATGTGTAAGTATAACTTAAAAATGGCAAAAAAAATCATGAGGGAAAGGAGTCAAAGTTGAGTCAACCCAAAGGCAAAAAAATCTTGAGACAGATTCATAGTCCATACCACCTGTAGATTTTTTCAACAACTCTTATTCTTACGGAATTTAATATGATTGTCTGTATATATTATTTTGTATTCTTCCAATACTCTTCTCCCTGCTGTTTATTGTATCGTGAGTGCATCATGAATATTATACGAGCATTTTATTTTATTTTTTTTTAAAAAAATAACTTTTTAATACATTTCATACATTGTACAAAAAACTTTACGGGAATCTTGCACTTGTACACCCTCACCCTTACTATCAATTCAGTATATATTTCTAATGGTAAGTTGAGTTTGAAAAAGTTTTATTTCTTTTTTTTGCACAAGTTTATGTACTCAACAAGTTTCATTGTGAAGAATCATAACTAGAGAATACACTTGCACACTTGTACAGACAGAAAAACCATATAGTTGATGGCTGCTATATTTATTATAGTGAGAGCAGTAAATCAATATTATTATTTGTTATGTATACAAAATACACGTACAACTCTTATTTTTATTTATTACTCCCTCAAAAAGTTTTCTTGTCGTAGCTCGTAGCTGAGGGCTGAAAAGTTGATATAAAAAAGTGTAAATTATTGTAGTGTGAATTGTGAGAGGAGTTTATAAAAAAAATCACATTAAGAGAAAACTGTCAAGAAGAGAGTAACTATCTATACATTACATATAATGGGGGAACCCAACCCCTATCTATCTTCATGAGAGAGGAAAAAAGGGGAGATACACAAAAAAACAACTGTACATTTGTCTCTACAATTAAATATTACGTTTGTATATATTTATCTCTTAAGATAAAAATCTTTTGGTGTTAGTTTTTAATTTGACTTTTGTTAAAATGGCTCAACACCCATTCTCCATTATGGCATGTATTTTACATGTAATTTTATTTACTGTAAGTTTTCTTTTTGCATTGTTGCATTCTTATTGTTTTTTTTTGCTGTTTAATTCTAACTACTCACATGTTGTAGCATGAAATTTAACTTGGTAGTTTACTAATAGATCATACAATGAACCAACAAGGCTAGTTGTTAGTTTAAGACAGTCTTCCGGTTTTCATTTAAAATGTTTGGAGAATATTCAATAATTATTTTTTTTGTGCTTTACAATTAAAATGATTTCTCATATCAGAATAGGAAAAGGAACATGTTAATTAATGTTGACGTGGACAGTGTTAAAGTTGAAAAAAATAAACAATTTTATTGTTCTTATGCCCAAGTCGAGAGATATTGTAAAATGAAGATTTTAGGAAAATTACAGATACGGATATCTGTACAATTTTCTGATGATTTTCATATTTGAGAGAGTTTTCTTGTTTTGACATGCTAAAAAAGATTTGATGAGAATTATCATAAATTGAGTCCGGAAATTAATAATATAAATAATCCTTCTCAAGGGACCACAACCAAAAAAATTCTTGTCATTTCATTATATTCCCCAAATGTGGCTCCTCTCTTGTTTATATTTTTTGTTTTTTGGCCTTTAATGAGATTGCTGCTGTTTTCGACATGTAAAGTATTTATTTTTTTTGACTGTTTGTTATGTTGACTAAAATCACCATTTTAGGAAGACAATTGATGAGTAAAAAAAGAATTCAGGTGAGTAATGCAATATTATTTTTGTTTATCTTACATAAGTCATTTCAAAAAAGTTAGACAGAGACATGAGTAAATATAAATATTAGGGACAGAACAGAAGGCTTAAAACATAAAAAGAGAGACAAAGGGAAAAAAAGAAGCATGTAAATGATTATCTAGAATACAATAAACTTTTGGACAAAACTAAAAGGAGAGAAAATAACCTTATATGTGCTCCCCAACAAAAACTTACATGGCTGCCTGTTTTGTATGTTAATGCTCATATTATACAAATTTAAAGTCAAAACACCCACGTCCCAAAAAAAGAACTTTCAATTTACGTCGCATATCTCTTACCATGTCCAACAGTCAACATTCAACGCCCCACAAATATTTTTTTTTCATTTACAGACATTCCCATTCCTTATTTATTTTTGCTTGACCAGTTTCTGTATCACTGTAATCTCTCTCTCTCTCTGTGTTGGGAATAATGAAATGGAATTGATTTTCACAAAGTCAGTTTACAGGTTACGCGTGGGGCATTCACATTTTTTTGTGATGAGATGAATTATTTCCTAATTTATATAATTAGCAGATTAATTATCCTCCCCTAATAGTTTTTGTCTGTTTGTCTGTGTCCAATGTATGAATGTGATTAATTATTAAAATTAGTTTTTTTTTCTCTCTCTAGCTTCTGACATGGGATACCAGATTCCACAATTAATTACTTTTTTTCCTCACATTTACATTCGATCGATATTTTTGGTCATAAAATCCCATCTCCATATCTGTGAACATCTCTGTAGATCTAGATTTGGGATGGTTGGTTACAGATAAAATTAAAAATATTCTGGTTTATACTGATAAATTATTATTATCAGTTTTCTCAAATTACATTTTACTAAAAGTTCAAAAAACTCTTTTTTCTTTTTTAAATTATGATGAGAGGGGAAAGGATTTTTAGGAATTTATTACATTTAGAAATAATGCGAGGAAGTATTTATTTTCATCATCAAAGATGATGAAAATGTAAAATGAATCATATTTTTTTATCCTTCCTAGAAAAAAAGATCAGAAATTACGTACGATTTAGTTACATGCTCATCATGATACGTTATCAACTTGACACAACAACGTGGGACATGTTTCGCCTGCCTGAATGCCGCGATATGTAAAAGACTTGGTTTTTTTCTCATTGACAAACGGAAATTCAATCCTATTACTAAATTTAGAGCTCTCCATCTCTTCTCCATGTTCCTTTTTTTTCGCCGATATTAAACTATGCCCTTGTGGAAAAAAATGTAGGGGAAAAAAATAGTATTGTGGATTGGCAATCTTGCCAATTTTTTCAATGACTGTTTAAATTTTTTGGAGTTGCTCTGTGCTCACAATCCAAAAGTTTTGGTTATTTTTCTAAACTTATCGTCGTCTCCTTGTATAAAATATATTCTTTCCTTTTACATCATGGTGGAGACGGAAATGTATACAAGAAAATATTTACAATATTTTTTTGGGGGGTATTCATTTCCCATTATCCTCATTGTCGCGTTTAAATATTTTTTTCTTTCTTTTGTAGTTAGTGATATCCGTATCATTAACATGTGTGAGTAATATTGTTTTTGGCTGTGTTTACAAATTTCAGTGAAATTCTGGCCAAAAAAGATTACCACCAATTGTAATATTTAAGATTAGTTTACACATAAAAATGTTTTTAGTATTTTTTGACTATATGCCTATTAGGTATAGGTAACTATAATCAATTGTGTAATGTTATTTTTTTGTAAAAGGATTATTACTAAACTAAACAAAGTTAATGTTATTTAAGTACATACAGAGATACTAAATAGTTTACTATTTAGTATGTACTTTATTTTTGTTTGCCTTTGTTTATTCTGGTCTAAAAAAACTAATTTGTACTTGTACTCTTACTGGAGACTTGTTTGTTTGAAGGAGAGTCTAAAATGATAACAAAATATGATTTAAAAGTTGACAGCCAATGAATTTTTCAACCTTTAACCTTGAAAGTTGTAAATTGTAAAAAATATAAATTTTTTTTTGCAAGACTCAAAATTGATGAGTTGGCAATTGGCATGTCACACATCAATGTCAAATCTTATTAAAGTTAAAAGAGAGAGAGAGAGAGAGAATTGTTATAATAAATTAGTAACTTGAAGTCTCAAGTTAAAAATAGTAAATATACAAGACAAGTATTAACTTTGACTCTGATTATAATTATATGTAATCAACATGGTTAAAATTGACTCTTTTTTTGAGACTACAATTTAAAAATCTCATCTCTCAAAAATTTAGATCATATTACATGATCCACAAAAAAATACATATTATAGGTACTGATGCAGATAGTCAATGAGATCATGATGAAGAAATATTGTAGAGTTTGGAAATTTTATTTACGAGTAATTTGAGATTCATGTTGAATGAAAATAACAAGTCGGAGAATATTATTCTCTTTTTTTGTAATCTGTTCACTATTTTCCAGAGAACTATCATTTTAACTTGTTTAAATCTTGATTAATGTTATTCTCAATCCCTGAAAGCCGCCACGTTAACGTGATGAAACAATCAAAAAATGAGAAAAAATAATCAAAATCAAATTTCCTAATCCCATTTGAGGTGACTGCGGTTAGTAAACTTTCATGTTTGAAGATTTAGCGTCTGTACTGTATAAAAACGAGTCTCATCATTCCAAATATATTACATATTACTTTAGATAGACCTTTGGTTAAAAAACAAAACTCAAAAATGGATGTCTAGCATTAACCATCAACCATATTTTAAAATCTATTAAAAAACAGTAGAGAGAAATCAAAAAACTGTTTTTTTGTGTGATCCATGATTGACACTTTAATATAAAAATATGTAGGGATTCCCCCAACCATAACAAAAAGCTGAGAAGGGCACGAAACAAATCAACTCGAGTCTTTGACAAACCAAAAACTCCTCTGTTAGTGAAAAGTTATAATTAATATCTGCATAATAAATGTCGGCAGTTAAGTCAGAGGGAATAATAATAAAAAAAGACGTGGACTCATGGCGTCATAATTTTTTCTTTACACTTAACAAGACACAATAATAAATACAGTAGCATCATTAATATTTGATGGGTTGAGACTCAAGTGCTAATGAAAAAAGCCCTGACTGTAACATGAGAGAGATGAAAAATATACAGCGAACGTCATCTTATTTCTTTTCATGATCAGATTGGTTCCTTTTACAGACTTTAATTTATTCTAAAGATTTTTCCTTGTGACATGAGACATGAGATGAAGAAGACTCACGACGTTTTAATTTTTTTCTTGGCTTAACTAATGTAAATTTCTACCTCAATGAATGGTATGGTCAGGATCCTGAGGACAAGAAGGAAAAGGAAGTGCAATTGACAGATTAAATATAGCAGACAGTTTTAGTATTATAATTTATAATACTAATAAAAAGATGTATTATATCAAATGATTAGAATGACAGCACGAATTTTATATAATAAAAAAATATTATTATCACTCCTCCATCATTTTGATCTATCTCATTTAAAAAAAATCATTCTCCTCCAATTTTAGAAAGTGAACAATTTATTATGCACTCTGTTCAGAACTGTATCTGTGTGGTAACATTTTTTGACATAATCATTGCAGATTGCAGATTTTTTTTAACTACCTTAAAAATGTGTGCCAGTTGAAGCTTAGAAATTTGTATTTAGAAAAAATTTAAGTGAGTAATAAAAACATTTATTGTTTTTATAAACTTCCCAAAATTTTAAAGGGGATTTTAACTGCTAATAGTTTGTGCATGTGCATGGAAGTAAAAATGACACGGAAATAAACAAATGATAATATTTTGGAGTGAGTCATAACTTAATCACAATAAAAAGAAGGAAATTAAATCAGTTTTGTTATTATTGATATACAATAAATTATTATTGTAGATTTGACGTTTCTCAAAAAGCCGGTTCATTAGTCATGATGGGCGTTCATCGTTTTAAATGTGTAATCTGTAGTTTGTTAACTTTCAAGAGAAGAAGAAAATAAAAACAAGGGGCAATAAAAATTTGAAAAACGTGTGTACAATTTAAAAAAAGGCTAATCAACTTTAATCACAATCTGTGCCAACTGCCAACACTTTAATAAATAAAAAAAATGTGTACGAGTCAAAATCATGATTCTAGAGATGAAATGACTGTATATATATTTAATATATTTTTTATTATTGTTTTATATTAAGAGGAGTCTGACCTCAAGAGTATAAACAAAATTTTAAATATAAATTATTGTTCTCTAATGTACAACATAAACTGTACAAACTACATTTCATTTAACAAACCACAAACTACAGTTTAAAATCCTCTTTTTGTCATTATACTTTAAAAGTAAAGCACATTATGTGAATTCATATTTAAATAGTAAATAGAAACATTTTACACGCTTTCAGAACTTCCTCTATTGAAATATCACGGTTAGGAAGATAATTAATTGAAAAACCACAGTCTCATGCTTCTCTCACATTAAATATAAAAAAATGAATATAAGTTAATCAAAAAATAAAATACAAAATGGAACATTTGTTATCCTCAATCCCAACAAATTATTTTATAACTGTCTCTCTCTCTCTCTCTTTCCGCATGACAAGTAATTGTCAATACTAAATATGAAATTCAGTAAAAATATTTGATAATAATAGAAAATAATTATTTATATAAAAAATTATTTAAACTTACAGCTGTGACTCTTCTAACGGTAAAGATTTGACCATGTTGATGGTCGTAGTTGGATTATGGGATTGTTGAATATGTTGAGAGAATTGAGACTCTTGCATTATATTTCTTTTGAAAAAAAAACACAACTAACGTGGTATGAAAAAGTAGTATCATATAAATACACAGAGTCACATGTAACAAGGAAATGCAACGAAAACTATATCACAAATTCTTCACTTTATATATAACACAACAACACAATTGATGCTCAGTTGACTGTATGAAGACTTTATGACGACTGGTGGGCCTCACTTCCTGTTTCAACTAAGACACTTTTTTTCCCTTTCTCCTCCGCATCACCAGAGTTAACGCACACACAGATACTTTTGTAATGGCTGGAGTTGGAGTATCTCAAATTGTGTTGTGATTTTTTTTCTGTCTCTTCCTTTTTTTCTTCAAATTTCCGTTTCCCAATAATCCCTTGAACTGTGATGACTCTCAAATGGAAATGGAATTTGTTGTGTTGTGTTGTGTGGTCTTCACAATCCACAAAGAATTTTTTTGAGTTAAAAATCTTGAGACAATGAAATATTCTGAAAAAGAGACATAAAAAAATAGACAATTCACACATTATTCAACATTTAAAAACAATAAGGGGAGAAATAGATAATGGAAAATGTTGACTTGTGACTTGGGTCATTTTTTTCCAAAACCTTTTTCTTTTTTCAATGCCACTTTTTTATTTACTGTGTAGAAAATAACAAAACAAATACAATGAACCTCATGTACATGTTGAGAGACATGAAAATCTCTCTCTCTCTTTTCACCTATAATTCTACTTTCAGACTCTAGTCCAAGTCAGAGGTTCAACAGGTCTCAAACTGTAAAATAAAACTCCCACACACAGACCTAATAATCTCTCTCTCTCTCTCTCTTGACTGGTATCCTTCAATATTTATTTGTCAATGTGCTTTTTATCTCTCTCTCTTGTACGAGTACTCTCTACTAAGAAGAGAGAAACTTGAACTGTGTACAAAAACTTTTTCCTCATCCTCATCTCTACTTTCAAGACTACAGATACGTGTACTAATTGATGTCGTTACTACTCTCTCTCTCTCTCTCTCTCTCTGATGTTTCGGTTTCTAAAATAAAAATACTTTTTTGTCTCCGATACGAGTAGCTTGATTCTTTATTTAGTTTGAAAATAAACAAAATATCTTCTCAATCCAACTGTTGATCAATGATATGTATAAAAATTTAAATGGATTTAGACTGGTTGCTCTCTACACTAAAGATGGGGGATTGTGTAATGTAAATGGTTGTAAATTTGTACAGTTGTTTTTTAAAATGCCACGTCCATGTGCTTGACTGTAAATAAGTGATGTGTTGCAAGTCCTCAATAAGGTAAAGGAGGATGAGGACGTTAGTGAGAGACGGAGAGAGCACACTGAACCTATTAAACTGTGACTTGTACTATAAGAGTAGTTTACCCTATTTACTCTTTGCCCTGTCGTCTCTTCTCCGACTTTTTTTCTGTTTGACGTTCCAAAATGCCGACTCAACACTCTTCAACTCTTTCCCCCAGTTTTGTCTTCAGTGAAGAGAAGAGTAAGCTAAAAAAGTTTTTGTGTTGACTTTGTGTCTCTACTACAAACTTTACTTGTAGTTATACAATACACTCTCTAATGTTAAGAGAAGGAGAGAAATGTGTATGGGATGCTCCCTTGACATGTCCGTATGAAATTTGTCTAAATTTTTAGATATATGTATTGTTTACTTATACACTCCGTATGGTGTACACTGTACAAGAGAGGGACAGGGAAGGCAGTAGCCCGAGTTGATGTACAGATTAGTCTCAGTTTTCTAGTGTGTCTACAAAATTGCTTCTCTCAAGGATACGGATGTCCGTGGTTGTCAGTGAGAGAGGGAGAAAGAGAGTACACAAAGATTTTGGATTGAGGAATATATTTTTACCCTCCTCACCTCATTTTTGCAAAAAACTCTGTGCTTCTTTTTTTGCTGTGATTATATTGATAAAACAGTTTTTTTGTTTTCACTACACCACTAAATATTACAGTACAGTTCTCTCCCTCTACTCTCACTCTCTCACTCGGTGAGAGAATGGGATCTCTTTGTAGTGTATATGGACACTT
Source organism: Arrhopalites spinosus (assembly GCA_034700945.1). Classification (NCBI taxonomy): domain Eukaryota; kingdom Metazoa; phylum Arthropoda; class Collembola; order Symphypleona; family Arrhopalitidae; genus Arrhopalites; species Arrhopalites spinosus. Next base: position 51,262 of record JAQIVZ010000291.1, read on the forward strand.
GTAATCTTCTTTTGAGACTGTGGTACATCTGTTAAATATTGGCTATTGTATAACTTTGTTTGCTCTCTCTCTCTCTCTCTCTCTCTCTGAGTATAATGTTATAATACTTATAATAAAAAATTGTATGCTAATCCATCAAATGCATACATTAGGTAAGAGCATGAATGTTAGACAGATTCATTTTACCTTGTAAAACACCATCCATCTATTTTACCTGACGATAAGTACTAACATGTACATGTACAACAACGTATAAAGAAACTACTCGTTGCTTCTACTCCTACTCTCTCTGTACTCTCTACTCTGTACAATGGTATGGAAGACCTATATTTAGTTTTTGAGAATGAAGTTACTTTAGTGTATCCCCCTCTCTCTCTGTAGGATGAGGATGATAGATAAGCAGCTTGCTTCTCTTATGTATACACGTGCCTCTCTTCCTCTCTCTCTCTCTGTCGCTCTTGGTCTCGCATATTTTTTTGAGATGGTAAAGATTTAGAGTATGGACGAGGAGAGTACAAAGGAGTTTTTTTTGTACATGACATGAAGAATATACATTAGAATATATATAGAATATACTGTATAATAGTGTGCTCTAGAAGAATCCCCCAAAGTCCATGGCCCTCCTCTAATATTTTTGCACAAAAATTTTCTTTGTATGTACAAGAGACGGGGAGAAGACTCTATTCAATTTTCTTGTGGGGTTGATTTTTGATAACAATAACATGAATGTGAAATATAGATTATATTATATAAATATACCTATATAGAGGTAATGTACTCTACTGATATTTGGTAGAGACATGTCTAAGAGAGAGAGAGAGATTTATATAGACTATTGATAAAACAGTTCAAGTGAGGAGCATTCTTATTATTATTGGAACAATGAGATTGCTAGAGAAAGAGAAAGAGTAGCAAAAAATATAATTCGATGTACATTGTAACAGGGTATAAGTTTTTGTAGAGAACACATACCTTCATTGTAATCCAATATATAAGTGTACAGGATGATGATAATTTTTGAAGAGGTGATATAGTACACGTGTAATTTAAGAAACAATGAAGTCTTTGAAAAAAGTCTCTTGGACAGCTTGAACAAGTTGCTATTTGTCTTGCAAAAACTTGTGACTTTTTTTCAAAAGAGTACAAAAGAGAGACCTTAACACTTCCAGCCGACACACAAAAACCACGATCCTCCTTTTATAGAATGGATGACTAATTCTTTATCCAGAGTGGGCACCACTACACTGTACACACACAAAACATGAGAAATTGCACGTCTCTACAGATAAAAGAGGACTCTTTTTTTTCTTGTGTGGAGATTGGGAAAATGTGTGAACTCACTTGTTATTGACAGATTGACATGACACACTCTTAAAAATTTTCCTGTGTTTTTGTACTGGGAGGATGTCAATGTGAATGACGACAATTGTAAAAAGTACTGGAAGATTATTTAATACTTTTTTGTTTTCTTGTGTAAAATAATACAGAGATTCAAAGTTTATTGTGAGGAGAGTACACTATTGAATGTGTTAAAAGCGGCCACAAATATTTTGGTGTGCTCTCCGTACTCAATGCCCCAGGAATGACTAACAAAACAAAGAGGCGAGTGTACAGATAGTACACTCGTACTAGTCTAGTACGTCTGTGGAAAAAAGTTGCGGGGGGAGGGGTAAAGAAAAGGGTTGATAGCTCGAGGGGATCTTAAGCTTTACTAGAGAGAGAAAATAATAAAAAAATATAAGTAAATGAAATAATTTATGGATATCTACTCCAAGTCAAAGAAGGCACAGCACTTTAATAATGAAAAAAATATAATATTTTCAAAGTCAAAGTCATATCCATTACAAACCAATGTGTGTTATTTCTTTTTGAAAAACATTTAACAATTTAAAGAGACATTTTTAACATGGTCTCAAATAATGTGCAGAGAAGAAAAAAAACAATGTGTTGATTCACTCGTAAGCAAAGTTTGGCATTTATTTTGGTGGTGGAGTCAGACTGGGCGATGAAATTGTGGTCAAAAATTTTTAACTTTGACGTTTCCTACACACACTAGACACACCACATGGGCGAACCATTCACCATTTTTTATTGTTGTTGAGAGAGGAGAGGAGACTGTATGATTATGTATTTTATTGTGTACGACGTATACGTGTATTTTATTATTGTTTTTAATATGGGATGACATTGAAGTTTACAATTTCTTTAATCACAATTCTATCCTAATTATTAGTATCATGTTAATGTTTAAATATACATTTATTAACAGTCCCTTTTTGAGATGCCATGAGGCTTTAGTGATGAGAGATACTACCTTTTAGTTTTAAAATTGTTAATTTTTTTTATTATAAAGTTCCTCTCTCTTCTTCCTCTTTTGACTTTTGTTAGTCTCACTTTGTTCATTCGTCCTTCCATTAGTCCGTAGAATATTTTGCTCGTCTTTATTTTATAAACTTTTATACATTAGGATGGAGAATATATATTTTTTTACATGTGTAGACTATAAAATGTTGAGGATCAAGAAAGAGAGAGACTCATATCTCAAAATAATCTTCCGTGTGGTGGTTTTTACTTGTCTATATATTATGGAACATGTAAATACAAGCTATTTAGCATATAATTATAGCCTGCATAATCACAACGATGCTGTTTGCTATTGTGGCTTGTGATTATTTTTTTATTAAGCCAATGTGAACAAATTTTTAGTATGTGTGTAATAATTCGTTCTCCTTCTTTTCATGATTAAATTTATACAATTATGCATAAGCACACATTAGGTGATTCATGGATGCGGATCATGACTTTGACCAAAAAAAGATTTTTTAACGTCTATATTCATGTGATCAAACAAAAAATAATAAAAATTTAATTTTTTTTAAAAGCGATGCAGATGCTCAACAAGTCAGAATCATGCGTGCGGTAACATTTTAAGGAGGTTTTTTTCTTGTTGTTTTGTACAGATGAGATAACTACATAAAACTGGAATTGAGGAAAGATTTTTTAGTTTGTACATACAAATGTATGTATTTATTAATTTTTTCTGAAATTTGCCCGTCCAAAAATCATGAAAAACCCTAGAGCCCCCCCCCCCCATCATTGTGATAAAATTTGTTGATTAGAATGAATGACCCATGGGGATCTTTGTAGTCTGTAGGACATGTAACAGATAGTGTACATAATTGTTAAATGTGATACTTGGGTCAAAGAATTTGTTGTGTGAGCAGTTATTAAATAATTATTAAGTCAAAGTCAAGAGAATTTTAAACTGAAGATGCCTCCGGATGAAACAAAAAATTTGGAGAATTCTTTTGACGAGGATGAAACATTTGGAGTTGGACAGAGTTAGAAAAAGTAAGAGAGAGAGAGAGAAATTTGTGTGGAATATATTTTAATATGATGGCATTTGTAACAATATATTATAATAAATGAGAGTAACATACTTGCTTTTGTAATGAGTTGGTTTAATTGTTAATTTGAGGGGAAGTAGGGGAGCTATAATTTGAAATAATGATCATTTTGAAAAGAGATCTTCTCCTCTCATGATTATTGTCTCCATTGATTGTGTTCCGACTGACTTAAAAAGGGAGAAGATGGAACATTCCATGCTTATAATTTTTGCTCTTAGCTCTTTAGTTGGTTGTAATCAAGCCCCTAAATGAATGAGCATGAGAAATTAAGGAGTGGAGGAAACACTTCCAGAGAACAAAACTTTAACTTGACGAGATGATTTTCTAAGGATAAGACGAGAGAGAGAGAGGCTTAGGAGGAGGATGTAAAAGACAACGTTGTTGATGTGTGTTCAACTTAATGATGATGATTCTACATACACACTTGAGACATGGGTGGTGAGGATATAATGTGTAAATGTAAAGTGAATACGTATTTTGCTTCCACTTTTTTTCTTGTTGTATCACATACATTATGAGTCTCCTTGCTTAAAATGGTTGTAAGTACAATCGTTGTTTTAGTTGTTTATTTTTTTGTGGTTACATTATTCTCTCTCTCTCTTTGCCTTTGCAGTTATATAGGAAGAGGGTGGTGGTGAGAATATGAGGCATGAAAAAAAGTCTTGTAAAAAAGTAAGATAACAAAAAAACAGCAAAGCCCATAAGTAACAATTTAATCACAACTAACATGAACGTCTCTAACCATGCAACTAACCACATCAACAATATTCTAGGTGAGGAGTGGAAACTCGAGCATAAAAGGAAACGACGACGACAACAAAAAAATCTCTCGTTGTCCTGTTTGACTTATAAGGTTCGGGGGGTGAAAATCATGTGTCTTCTTTTTTTGCCATTTGTCAGTGTGCAAAAAATTAAGAATCTCAGGTGAGATGTTTGATGTTGCAGATTTTCGCTTTGAGATCACAATCAAGATTGAGTACCTTTTGTAAATGATGGGGAAAAAAATTGTACAGCATAATAAATTGAGTTCATGACAAGTATATTATAGTGGTTGTGTGTCTATTATTCATAATTGTACTGTTTTATTTGATTTAAATAAAAATTAAATTTCATCATGTCAAACTTGTACCTAGATTTTCTTGGCTGTGGAGCGAGTTTTGAACAAAAAATTATTTTTTTTTCAAAGAGTAAAAAAGAAGTTAGAGCCTAGGAAAAGTATTTTTGATTAGGAAATTAATTAAGTAACAAAGTTTTTATGATATTTGTAAGAAAATGACGCCACCCACACCCAGTTGGTTCTGTCCATTTAAAATTCCAGTTGAATTAGTTGGGAATTTCCAGCCCATTGTGTTTTTAGTTGGATTAGATATTACGGGTAAGGTTTTATTTCATCACAGTTTGTACTTTGTTCTTTTTACAACAATTAAACTTATTTATTAAAATGTACATGAATGTAATATCAGAAAAACAAAATTGTATTATTTCTTTTAATGGACATTTTTTGGTCTAGTAAAGGCCCATGTTCTTTAATTAAACTTATGGACATTTTTTATTTGATGATTCTAGTTCATCGGGGAGTATGGGAGTCATTTAATTTGCAAAATTTGACCAAGAATTTTAAGCCTGTATACAAAGTTGTGCCAATCGGCTACAACTTTTGTGCCAAGAAACCAAAGGTTTGTTTTTTTCTCTTGTCTTTTAAATATGTTGGATAAGCTTGTTTATTCTGAATATTATTTTTAAATGTCAAACTATGAATGTCAATGTATGGTATTAAATTTAATGTCATTTTCTTTTTTTAAAGAATGAACCGATAGAGTGCTACATGCCCCATGGCATCATCAAATCAAATTGGTCGTCAAAACATTTAAATGAAATACCATCTGTAGTCATTGTATTTTTTGAATTGAACTGGACCAGCTCTCAGTGGCATGAGAAAAAGACAGAAATTGCTCAACATATAAAATCTGTAAAGTGAGTTTTGACGAAAGAATGATTTTTAAAGTCATTCATAAATAAAATGGTTAATTGAGTCTATTTTTGTTTTTTCAGGACTGCTGTGTATCCTCATGGCACACAAATACTAGTGATGTTGATGAAAACTACTGGGATTGGTGAAGAATTTTCAAGTGAAAAGGCTTCTGCATTATGTGCCGCAGCAGAAATACTGCCTAAACATTTATTCGTCTTACCACAGGTTCATTTGGAAAGGATTCAGACTTGTCTTCAAAGGTTGTTTACATAATCAATTGCATGTAACATGTGATGTAGGAAAAGTCAAAGTAATCAAAAATTTAATTGTGTATTGTGTATATTTTTAATTGTTACAGATTGGAATATGAAGCAGAACTATACTACAAGGTGCGTACTAAAAGAGTATCCACTTACAAAGAAAAAGCAACGCAGACTCCCTTAATTGTTCGATATAATTTCAAAATTGGATTCTTTCACGAGATACGATCCGACTATGAAGCAGCACTAAGGTAACCACTGAATGTGGTACATTTTGAAACTTAATATAGTTTATCTGTCACAAGGTCAAGTACTAAAATAAACCCTTTTCTATTTTATTTTAGTCATTATCAAGCGGCGAATGAAGCCTTGCTGAATATCAGAATGACAGAAGCCAATGTTCAAGAACTAAAAGTCGTCGCAGGTATATAAGCTGAACGTTATATTATTTTTGAATTTATTAATTTCATCACACTATCATAAAAATAACTTAATTTCTTTTTGATTTTTTTTGCAGCGATATTAAATTATAGAATATGCAGACTTTATTTGATTACTTCAAATTTTAAAGAGTCAAAGGCTCAATTTGACAAACACATTCGATCATTTTACAGACTGGAAGGGAATCCTGATCTTTTATTTGAACACTTTGTGAGTTTTTTCATATTTTTTCAAACTTTAAAAGACATACTCTTGAGTCAAAAAGAAACTTTACTTTACCAATTAGCAATTCTATGACTTTTTCCAGGTGTACCATTGAGTCCACTAAGGTACACCTGGAAAAAGCCATAGAATTGCTAATTGGTAAAATAAAGTTTCTTTTTGACTCAAGAGTACAAATTTGCAGGAGGAAATAATTTTGTGTTTTTGCTCTATTTTTTTGTAGGCATGGCTAGAACAACAGTAAGAACCCAATTTGATTTATTATTCAGCACTATAACTATTTTGTCAAAAGACAAAGTAACTAATTAAGAATGCCTTTTTGTACAGATATCATGTTTTTGGAGAATTGTTGAAGCATCACTACCGTTACGGGATGAACTTTCCGGATCCAGTCTCTTATTTTGTGTAAGTGAAACTTAAATAGGTAAATGAAACATTACAAGAAACTAATTTATATATGCCCAAATTCAATAGCTGGGCAGCTCGTTATGCGGAGAAGAGGAAGAAATGGTTTCATGAGAAAGTTGAGCCCAAGGTATACAAAATTTAATTATTACTATCGCTGCCTTTTGTACAATAGTTTTATATTCCTAGATTTTAAAAATAACGGGTCATACAGAATTCAATTTAATATACTCGTTGGCTATATGCTTTGCAAATTTGTAGGGTTCATTAACGTGGCCTCCTGAAATGGCCTCTTTTGAAGGTGAACTAGAACTTCAGTTCTTGGGACAACGACCTTGGAGAATAGATTCTTTCAGTTTGGAAAATGCGTATATTGTGGAAGATACAAGAGCCATTGTAAGTGAATAAAATAATTTTTTGAGAGCAAAATACAGTGAGCAAAAAATTGATGACAATTAATCTTTTTTAGACAATGCTAACTTACCTGGAAAGCATCATTAATCATTCAGTATGTAAAATTTAAACCTTTTTATTGAGCCCATGCCATCATTAATTTAATTTTTTAAATATCAGTATTCACTTTAAATTTAAATGAATGATTTAAATAGATGACTGTGATAAATCATCTTGGAGTTGCTTCTGATTTTTGTAAAGACACTAAACGGAATAGGACACGTTGTCAACTCAGTAAGCTCTTGTGACATTTTGAAGACAGAATTGTAGTTTATTTTAATTTGAGTATTAATAATGCAACGCTTTGTATTTTAATTTGAGTATTAATAATGCAACGGTTTGTATTTAAATTTTAGTGAACTCGATGGGACTTGAGTTTTTAGCAGCCAAAGATTACAGTAATTGTGTCATGCTTATGAAGCATGTCATGAGGGAGATGAGCTACAAAAAATGGAACAAAATCATTCTTAGTGTGGCTACGTAAGTCTTTTTTTATTACAAATAAAATGTACGACAATTATTTGTTGAACTTAAAAATCAAAAAGTTTATACCTATTATTAAAAATTCACTTTCAGAGAGGGGTTGAGAGCTGCCTGCTGTGAAGGAGACATACCAAGCTATTTAAATTTTTGTAAGTTGGGCATTGATTATGCTTGCCTTGCCTTTTAAAAAAATTAGATATCTGTAAATTAAATATAAAACTGAATATTTTTGTAACAGTAATAATTCTCCTGAAAACGGACTCTGTCTCTGAAGATAAAAAGGTACCCAAAAATTTATGGTCAAAATTTGAAGCAGTCATGGACGGTCGAATGCCACTAGTTGAAGAAGGTTGCGAAATTAAGCTGGATAATTGGCAAAGCGGTCTTAGTAAACCATTCACGGTACAATATTAATTAAAAGATTTTATTGGCTCATATTTTGCTCCAGATTATATTATTTCATGATTTTTTTTGTTTCAGGCCTACGTGGAGTGCCATGATAATTGTATTTTAAACTTTAATGTTTACTTTTTGAATGAGTCAGTCGAGAACCGTCAACCTGCTGATATACGCTTCGACCTCACTAATCGAAGCGAATTCAAGATCTTGGTGCGGAGATATGGTATACGTATCATGAATATACCTGAATACAATGATACTGAAGCTACTTGCGACTTGACTCTTCTACCAGGGGAAAGTAAAGAGTTAGATTTACAAATTCAACCTCTACCACGTGATGTTGGAAAATTTATCCAGGTGAGCCTCAATTTATTAACAATAGTTCATTTTTTGAAAAGGACAAATATTTATGGTACGTATGATTATGCTTACAGATTCAAGTTGCGTTTGTTGATATCGGGAAGGAGAATCGTTCAGTCATATTACACAATTCCTTATTACTCTCCAACAACTCATCATCATGGTAAAATGAAATTTTCATGTCATATTGTGATTTTCGTTTGTGAAGAAAACTATATTTTTATGCAATGAATAATTTCCCCTGTTTTTATTTTGAAAACTAGGATAGAGGATAGGCGAAAAGAGAAGATGAGGTTACGACACATATCGTTGAAAGTGGAACCTACAAAGCCGGTAATTAATTTTAGAACCTGTAGAATTATTTTACTAGAATATATTTTTAATAGCTAATGGTCTCTTAGTTAGTATATTCAAGGAATTTGAAATGGTGTGATAATACAGATTCGAAATTTAAAAAATGTTTAAATATTACAGCTGCTAGAAATTCAAATGAAAAGAGAAGGACCCGTTTTAGTTAATGAATGGTATCGTGTGGTCGTGACGTGGGACAATAAAGACGATTTTGACTGTAACAAGCTGTTGTGTAGTTACATTTTGACTGCCGCAGATGTTCACAGTAAGAATTTGATTGTGTATTTTGCAAATGCATGTACTCTTTATTTGACAATCTATATACATAATGTAATGCAAATGTTGAATAATTTTAGGGGTGGTGCTGTCTACTGATCCAAAAACAAAATTTTTTCCTGGACATCACACATACATTACAAAAGTAGAAAAATTAGCAGCCCGGAATACTCTCGAAACGGTTCTATATATCAAGACTTTAAATCCAAATGAAACAGAGATGAAAATTACTATAGAGGTTTGTGAGTCACATGCTTAGTTTTGATACAATACATTCAAAATGACTAATTTTGAAGAAAATATTTAAATGTTTTGATGTTTTGTAGGGAAAATATTTAGACTCTTATAGTGATACGATGATAGTTAAACATGAAGAAAGTGTAGAAGTTCTTCCTCCTTACGAGGTTAGCCAATGTACGACGAATCTGCTGGCAGAAAAAATTGATTACATTTGCACTGGCGAAGAATTTTGTCTTAATTTTCAAATCCAGAATGTCTCCAAAACAGCTCTCAATCTCGTTGATGCTATTCTAAATGTTAAGGTAAATTTGAGACTCACAAAAAGTAATTATACAACGTACCAAATGACATGTTATAACACATAAAATTGTACATTATTTGAATTTGGTCATCTTGTCAGTTATAGATATTTAATATTGAGGTACCTATTTTTGATTTGATGATTTTTATAGTCTTCCCATTTTAAATTGAAGCCTGTGATGCAAAAGCAGATTTCTAATATCACGCTATTAGATGGAGAGAGGGCTGAGTTGGTATTCTTTATGACAGCAACTGGAATAGATCCAACTTCATTGGGTCATTTAGAACTGAGTTGGGAACGGTATATAAAACTTTTTTGTCTTTATATAAATAATACTTATATTATTCTTATATTTTGATGGGTAGTCTAAGAGAGTACATGTAGGGAAAGAAATGAGAATATTAAAATGGAATACATTCAGTGACTACAATTTTTTTTTGATAAATTAGTCAATTGGTATGTACATGAAGATGGGTATATAGAATATGTACTATATTCAAGACATTTTTTTTGTTATATATCTTTTACAGTAAAGAGAAGGATGGATTTCCAACAAAAACGGAAGTTCCTATAATTCCATTGTCAAATCGATTCAGTCCATTGTACCTCCAAGCTGTCTTCTCTAACAATGGTCGTGGAAAATTGAAAGTCCCAATGCTTGTAAACTACACAATTCTGAATCGGAGTTTGCAAATTATAGATATAACAATTTCTATGGAATCCACAGAGTCATTTATGAATGGTGGTCCTAAAAAGGTAGGCTGCATTTGACAGTATGCTTTTACTTTTGCTCGTTTGCGTGTGATGCAGACATACTTTATGATATATGATCATTAAATTACCTCATGAAATTCTACATGAATACCAAGTACAAATAAAAGGCTGACCTAGTTCACTATACTCTGTACTTTAGCCGTCGGAGCCGCTATAAAATTTTCAACTAGTGCGTCAGCTACTACCCACTGCAGCTACAGATTTTATACTGTACTTTTTTTTTGTTTTGGTTATCAGCTGTTTGTTTAGTATACGTGAAACAACAAAATGATAATGATGGTGCTGATCTGATGCTTCATCATTAGTCCTTTGTTTGTTTTCTCTACATTTTTTTATGCATCAACCTTGAAACTCGGAATTTGTGTAGACTGAGGTTTTTTTAGGTTCATATGTCAAAAAAAGTGTATGTTTAAACTAATTAAAATTTTAAAAATGTACCGTTCTTTTGTGCATTTCAGGTAACAATAAAATTGAAGTCAAAGGAAGAAGCCGAGTTTTCCTACATTTTATTCCCCCTCGCAACTGGATGCATTCCAGTTCCCCTATTAAATATTGAATTAACAAATTCACAAGGAGGTGATGTGCAAGCATCGTCTGTGCTGGACACTCAAGATGTACCGACGACAATTTTCGTGACGGTAAATTAATGTTTTTTTTAATATGAAATGATGTGTTACTCTAATTGAGTACTTTTATAATTTAAAATATTAATTTTTTAACTATTCTTGTTTTACAGCCTTAACAACGATTTCGATTCGTTATTTTTAAAAAAAAGAAAGAAGAGTCTGGCCTTGATAATTATGAATTCCAAAATACCCAAATACTCGAGCTTTCTCTTGAAAATCCTAGACGTGTTTAACAATAATTTATAGTCACATTTTATTTTTTAAAATCTCAATTATATTCAGACAGCGATAAAGTGCTGGATTTATTAATTTAATTATGCATATTTATTAGATAAGTATTTATTGCACGGAAACCCTTTTACAGAAAGCAAGACCTTTAATAATTAATTATTATTTTAAAAAAAACAAAATCATGGAATGGTCAATACATTTAGGTCTTAAAACAAGAGACTTTGTACTATAATTTTATTCATAGCTCTAAAAAATAATTATAGCCATTACAACTCGTTCATTCCTTAAATTATTTTGAAAAAAAAAATATAATGATGTAAATGAATTTAAAACTTTTATGGGCCTGGTCGTTCAAGTTATGAATCTAAAAATAAATGATGCCTCGTTTGAATGCACAAAATACAATTAAAATATTTATGACAACTCATTTATTTCATCATACGTGGACAGACTCACTCGTCTACAATTCTTTTTAATGAATTTGGTGGAACAAGAGGGGAAAGTTGGTGAATGTAAAATGTAAAGCAATTTTTGATTACAATTTTGGTGTTCTATTGGTTGATTCATCTCATATTTATTGTATGTTGACGTACATATGTATCTAGTAAACAAAACAAAAGAGAAAAGGTTGATTCATCAAACGATTTAATCAGATTCTACTTACAAAAAGGTTGATGTGAAGTAATGAAAAAGTACAGGATGTTACACAACACTTTCATCCACGCTTCCTCCATCCGGAGAAAAAGGTCAGAGGTCAAAGGAACATTCTATACTCCCACTTAAAATTTATTTCTCCCTCACAAAAATTATGGCAAACCCTGTACAGTAGATTTGGAGCTCTCATGTGTCGAAACAAAAGGAATGATATTGGCTCTTGATTTTCACATAATTTTTTGGCTTTGGTTGGCAGAAAAATCTTGTGGTAAGTTCTCAGAGTCAAAATGAAAAGAAGGGTCTAATGTATTCCTGCTACATATGGACATGAGGGTATTGAGGGATTAGACATGCTGAGTTGAAAAAAATATTCTCCGTCCCCCATTCCATTTCTATACAATTCTGTTATTTACTTTCACTCGTACAATTCTTGGCAAATGAAGAGGAGAAATGCATCTTCACAAGAAAAACATGTGTTTCAACCAACCACATATTTCATATAAGGGAAAGTATTTATATCAAACTGAAATGTTTTTTTCCCAAATTCCCTATTGGAGAAAGGAAAAGAAAGTGTTCATGTGAAGGAAAATGGTGAAAATTGTGGGTGAGGCATGTGTATGTACGGGCGACTGGTCAATTCATAATGGCTTCCGACATCTCTTTAAATGCACCCAGAGAGTCTGATAATCTTTTGCGGGAGAAAAACACCGAGAAAAAGAAATCCATCAAATGGAAATTCACAGAGGGATACTTGATGATGTTACGTAACCTCTATTCTATTTTTTGAGATGTTAGAGATTGAGTCTCAAAATCTTTTTTTTGGAACACATTAGAGATATCTCATAGAAAATGGAGAACTGAATGAAAGAGAGAGAGATTTGAGATTGCATTGTGCTGTATTTTATTGAAGAAAATTAAGAGCCAAACTAGAATTTCTCAAATTTCCAAAAACTCTATTTTCTGTACATTTAGAGATGTGGTTACATAATACATATGTTTCATATGTTAATAATACAATTATGGATTTTAGATGACTGCACTCAAGTTGTAAAATTTATTTTAGTTTAAAATCCATCTCATTTTATTTTCATGTAACACTCGATCTGTGTATAGGCACTTCCGTATTGTCAAGTTGAAAGAATTAAATAGAGCATGATGATTATTCAAATTTTAGCATGTCTTACACAGAGAGAGAGAGAGAGAAAGCACAGGGGAGGGGGAATTGAATAGACTTGTATGCTTGACATTGAGCCCGTTGATGGAAAAGTACTCTTTACTCGTACTTGACAATGTTTGAGGTGTCAGTCATGTTGAGGATTGGTGTGAGAGAGTAAAATCACACAAATACCACGGGCTCGTATATTATAATGCCAGAGCTAACAGTTTTCTTCATTCATTTTCCTTCTCATGGTCGAGACTCATCGATTTACCCAAAGAGCCCATGTGTTGGGGGAGAGCATATCTTTCCACATATCCTTCGGCCTTGTACACATAAAACCTATTCCTAGCAGAAGGGGTCTTTCTCCCTATATCCATCATTCATTCTTGTCGTCGGGGCCTCGTCGTCATTCACCATTACATTCCCCCCTCCCCCTCCTCTCTCTCTCATTACAGTCGATTCACTTTACACCCGCCACCCAAAGGCTTTCTGCCACTTACAACCAATCTGTCTATGTACACTCAAGACATCTAAAATCTCATGAAATTACTTGAGATGACAAGAACCAGCGTCAATCTTATTTTTTTGGGGGTTTGTCCAAATTTCTCTCTCTCTCTCTCAAAAGAGAAGCCAATGCTCTTGCAAATTGACGACCTTTTGGAATTTTTACAATTTTGTATTTTTTTTATATGGTGAAATAATATTATGTAATTTTACATGATGATTGTGCAACATTCTCTCTCTCTCTCTTTTTTTCTTACAGAAACGTCAACTTTTGACAGATAGTCATCATCATTCTTACATTTTTCTAGTGAAAAATTATTACTCATGTGTCTGTACAGATAAAGTCTGCCTGTACCAAAGAAATTTATATTTTTCAATAAAAAGTGAAAAGTTGGAGAAGGGGGACTGGACTCTGTAATGAGAAATTGAAATAGAAAATTTTATGGTTTTTGAAAAACTAATTTTAGTGGGTTAGATTCTTACTCTGTCACTTAAATAAAATTTGTGGTAGTTGGCAGTTGGTGACTGGCTGCCATCATAAATTTGTTTGTGGTAGAGAGAGAGAGAGAGCTAGAAAGTGGAACTAAAAAGTACAAATATTTATTTATGAGATGAGTTATGCTAGGCCATGGTTATGAAAATGTTTGTGGATTATTTGTCACACTCTTCGTAATTTTCTCTCTCTCTCTTTCACTCCATAGTAAATACAGGGACTTCAGGTGTGTACAGAAGAGACTCTACTTTTTATCTCACTAATATGTAGAATAAGCAAAAGACCCTTTTTTGGGGAGAAGGAGGGCTTGAATGATGATGAGAGTGAAAAAGTTGTAGTCAAAGTTTAATAAGTTTGAAAATGAAAATGGGGGAGGAGGGGGGCTTGCATTCCTTAAGTTAAGTCGTCGACATTGAGGATTTTGGATGGAAAAGTAGAAAATAATAATGAGAATTCATGCTTGAGTCAAGTCAACTCTAAGATTACGCAAATGAGTTCCTTTGGGGGGAGACTTTCTTGTCTTACCATATATTTTAAAGAGACTCTTGACTCTCTCTCTCTTGAAATTTACTGTTTGTGTGCACACACTTGATCCTTCTTCGTCTCCTCGCCCGATTAACTTGAACACCCACAACCGCACATAACCCAAAATGAGGAACACCATCACCATCAACTCCAGAGACTCTTTCCCTCTTCTTCAAAATCCCAAAGCTTTATTATGGTGGGTCATAGTCGTCTAGAGAGAGAGCATATTTATAACATTGAGTTTCCCCATGTTGCAATAGCCCCCCATTTTCACTCAAGTGTTACTCAAAATATAGCCCTAGTCATACTCATAGTTTTCCATGATTTAAGACCCCCTCTCCTTACCCTCTGTATACAGTAGCCCTCCATTTTTGAGACCAAGTCTATAATATATATATATATATATGTATTTTGTTAGAGGAGAGACTAGTCCACCCCATTCAATACCAACTGCTACTCACAATGTGGTTTGGGCTAGGTGAAATGGGAAGACGTCAGATGTGAACAATCACAGACTTTCTTTTCTTGTTCAAAATCATAAATATTATTTTCCCTAGACTTTCTCCTCCTCTCCTCTTTCATATTAGCAAAAAATTCTATGTCTGCTACTGGTACTCGTACGCTCGTTGTGGATGTGGAGAAATTGTAATAAATTCAAGATAATAGTCACTATACTGGAAGGAGAAAAAGGAAGGAATATAAATAATGTGTATATTTAAATAAGCCAAATTAATCAGACCGTGAAAATATTCTGGAGGATCATTTCCCCCTCCCTCCGTTTCTCTCTTGGAGAGAATCTCCTTCCCTTTTTTTTGTTGTGAAACTTTAAGACAAAAGGACCTCAAGTTTTTTTATTGTACGAGTATCTGTACTATGGCCCTTTTTTTAAATATAAAAAAACCACTCAAGTTCATCTAGAAATTATTCTCTCCATTCCATTCTTTAAAAAATGAATAAAATTAAATGGCTAAAGGAAAAGGAGGACTAGGGTGAAAGTACTTTAGAATATGTAATGGACTTTTTTTTATACACAGTAAAAAACTAACACATGAGACACTGGAGGAGAGAGAGAGAGAGAAAGTTGATAAATCTTCATGTTAAAAATTACTCCAAAAAAAGAGATTCAAGTATTAACATATTTTTCTCTAAAAATTCTTGAAAGCAAAGTTTTTTTATTTTGTAAATGTGATACGAGTACGGAACAACTATGATGGGCATGACAATGATTTTTTTTTAATCTTATCCTTACACACTCAAATATTCTTGTGGTTTGGTTGATGACTAAAAAATCTTTTCACAAAATCTCCCATTTTCAATGTATCGACCCTCCAAAAGGGAGAAAGTTGGAAAAATTACACGCTTCTACAGATATAATGTACAGAGCCTCAGTTATGCCAGTACAAAAGTTTTCTATGGATTACAAAAATGGAAGTTGAGATTGATACAAATGGACAAAAAAAAGACACGTGATTTTGTATCATTTTTTTACAGACTAAAACTTGCCTAAATTTCCACTGAATTTAACCATAAATACCCCCCTTTTTTTGTGTGGGGGTATGAAGGAAAGAATAACAAGGGAATTTTTATCGTGTCTTTATTACCATTCCCTCCCCGAAAAAGATTGTACATGAAATTCATGGAATGAGTCTTTCATCTGTTTTTTAGATGAGATACATAGTCAGGCTACAAATATTACATGCAGAACGCCTAGTGTAGTAGTCTGTATCTATTGAATTTTATGATATAAAATGATCCCACATTTTCTATATACAGACAACACATTTCCCACGTCGTTTCCGTCACTTCTCATCTCTTTTCCTCCATGTGTCCTTTCATATGTTTGGAGGGGGGAGGGGGGGGGGAATTGGGACACCGTAATGATATGGCGGACGTGTGAATTTGAAAGATTCAGAAATCGGACCTCCGTCCCATTATTTATGACTTGTGAAGGGGAAGTGTAGCAGATTGCGTCAAAATTCAACGTCCTTCATTTCTTCATATAAAATATTCTCAACTGTAGAGAGACTCTGTGTTTGCACTTTGATATTACACAAGGCAAAAAAGGAAATGGTTGGGCTACTCAGTTTCTCAGTTTTGTGAATTGATGATGCCTCCCTCTCTCTCTCTCTCTCTCTCTTTAGTCGGCAGTCTCGTCTTCCAGTCAGCTGGGGTAGTTTCTTTTTCCTTCCTTCCGTCCCATCTCCTTTAGTGGGAGAATCCTTCACCTTTCAATATAATAAACTATATATAGGATAAAATCTAATCTTGTAAATATCTCTATCTCACCCCCCCTCCCCCTCCTCCTTTTTATTCTCCTTCACTTCACGCCTACTTTCCCCAACGCCTCTCTTGTCAATTTCAACTCTTCCATGAGCCATCAGAAATTTGGATTCTCTTCTTCTTTTTTTTACTTCTCTTATGTTCCCTACGTCATTTTTTTCTCTCTCTCTCTCTCTCTCTCTCTCTCTCTTTTTGTGTAGAACATTGATATCTCAAATTGAGAGTTTTGTAAAAGTAGAGCAAGTTTTTTTAGCTAGAGATAAAGTTAGGTTTATCAATAATAGAACAAGTTGAATTTTAATTTCTAAATCAAAATTCAGCTCTCGTCTCCAAGAGAGAGAGAGAGAGCTTTCTCTTAATTACAATTTAAAATCTTGTAATCTTGTCATAGACTAAAATGATAGTCTTCACATTAACATGATCATGTGACTCATGTGTAATTTGTGGTATAAACTCCTGTCACGTGGTAATGTAAATAAAATGAGAAAAATAATTTATTGACTCATTTTATAGTAATTAATAATAAAATGTTTTCATTAATTTCTAATGTTTGGGAATATAAAATGGCGGGATTTTGAAAATAGAAAATGACAATTATTCTTAAAAGTTTAATAATGGAGGAGGATTGGGCAGTTTGATGAATTTAGTCAAATTGTAAAAGTACAATGAAAGGCATTATGTCTCAGTGGAGAGAGAGACTTTGGGACTTTGGGGGTGATTAATAATCATTCGAGTGTCTCTCTCTCTCTCTCTCCTTGTTTCCCTTCCGTTGTAAAAACAGAGGAAAATCTTCTTGATTCGATTGTGTGTGTGTAGAGAGAGAGAGAGAGAGAGAGAGAGAGAGAGAGAGACGAGGAATCTAATCCACAAGATAAAATGGGGATTCCACCAGATTAATTTGGAGAGGGGCCACCTTCTCTCTATAGAAGACGGCAACTTATTTTCTCTCTCTCTTCTCGTCCAATGCTTCCACATGGAGAGATGGGGATCCTTAAATTTTCTGGGAGGCGAGGGACGTTGAATTGAAATAAATAATTTGTACACATGGGAAATTCTCAAACTAGCTCTATCTGATCTGTGTATATAACAGAGGCAGAGAACCCTTTACACGTACCATTTTACAAATGGAACCTTTCTTTTTTTGTCCAGCTTTTACATTATTCAGCCAAGAATTTATTGTTATTTGACGTCTCTCTCTCTCTCTCCTTTTTTTAGAGAATATAGTTCAAAAGAATGGAGGCTAACAAAATGGTTTCCATATATTACCATTTTTTTCTTTTTCTCTTTGTGACGAGATCCATGTTAGAAAAAAGAAAAAAAATGAAATTTTCACTTTTACACAGTATCCACATCCACAGAAAATTTTAACCCCCTCAAAAAAAGAAAAAAAGATTCTCTATTTTTACAAATCCCTTGGTACTTTCTCTTTCTCTCTCTCTCTCTCTTTTTCAAAAAAAGAATTTTTTACAGAGAGAATTTTTTTTTGTACAAATTGGCACTTGAAATTATTATTTAATTTTCAAAGAGGCAATAAAAAATGATGCTCATTGGAAAAATTGTAAAAATAATATTTTTTCGTGAAGATACGAAACAGAGAGAGGGAATTAAATTCGCACAATTGAACTTGTAATATATAAGGAGTGTAAATAGTTGAGAATGACAATTTAATGGGAGGAAAAGTTGTGGATTTTATGTGTTGTGTTGAATGTCACCAGGGAAGCTTTTCTCTCTCTCAAAAGTTTGAGAACCAAGAGGAAGAAGAGAAGGAGCAGCTGATACATAATTTAATACTCTATAAAAGACCAAAGTGTATTGAGTTAAGATATTTTGTGTGTGTTTGTATGTGTCTGTGTGTATATTTTCCGCTTGAAAAAATAATATTTGTAAATGATAGTGACAAATAAATGTGACTAATGCTCCATTTACCTCCTATTACTCTGTCACATCAATCCTTTCTCCCAATTTAATAGTTACAACTTTATCCAATTGAAAATGTCTCTCCTTAAAATTTATTCCATTTTATTTTTAATACTCACCAAAAAATCAATTATTCCACTCCATCCCTTTTTCTCAAATAAAAAAGTTTTACAAAAATTAAGCTAGTTTGAATATCAGCTAAAATGATCATGCTTCATGCAAAGTATAGACAAAGAAGCTAGAATTTAAATATAAAAATAAAATAGCCAGAGCATGAGAGGGGAGGGGAGGGAGGGGGAGTTGAATTGAGCTGAAAATAGAATAGTGATGCAATTGAAAACTCTAAAAGCGTCACATTTACTCCCAGAGAGATTCCATTTTGAGATTTATTTATGTACAACTCTACACTCTACACATATTCGTAGCTGTAAGTAATACATGAACATTTTTAGAGTAAAAGTAAATAGAGAGAAATTGTGTTCAATGGATGTCTAAAAATCTTTCAATCTAAATGAATATCCCCCCTCTTTGTACAGAGAGAGAGGGACTCCCTCCATTTTTTTTGGGCTAAATCTTTGCCATCTTCTGACATAGAAAATACAAATAAAAAATGGAGTTGACGACTATCCATTCCATGTTAATCTAGGTAAGTTTTTTTCAACAGAAAAAAAATATTGAGATTTATGTAGCAAACAATGTTTTTTTGCGTGTGCTATCTGTACAAACGAGAGACAAATGAAACAAAGAATGGAGGAAGAAGGAACGAGCATTTTTGTGTTGTGTGTGTAGGTCTCATTTACAAATCCCTGGCATTCTCTCTCTCTCTCCAACAGATAAAATTCTCTCTTGGGTTGGCGTGTTTACCATCAGTTTGGGTTTTTTTTCCTGTACTAGAGAAGACGAGGAGGAGGAGGAACTAGAATTATGAAATTGAGTATAGAAAATGAAAGTTTTTTTTTGTGGACTCAAAATTATATTTATGCCCCTACTCCTACTCCTAACTATACAATGTACCACATAAAACTTTTTTTTTGTTGTACATTGTTAGAGAGAGAGAGAGAATTGTTTTTAATCCCTATACAAATATTTCATTATATAACTGAGCTCCAACATGGGTCAAAATGTGGTACAGGGGTACTCTTTTGTTTTTCGTCTGTAGCAATGCTTTGAAAATTAAAAACAAGAGAGGATTTCATCTCTCTTTGTTGTGTATCTCTGTAGTTTTAAATACAATAACGAAAAGCCTTTTATAATCACATTGCCTGGTTTTAATTTAACTTTTTTGAAAAAAACAAAAACTTGCATGATGAATGTTCAGACCACAAAGGCAGAGGCAGAGAGAGAGAGAAGCGCTGTATGTGAAAAATTGTGAGTGAATTGAGTTTTGACACAAAATATTGCTAGACTACAAGCCTCGTTGGTTTTTACTTTTTAGAGAAGAGGAAAAAGAAGAAGAGGAGGAGGAGGAGGAGGAGGAGATATTGAGCTTAAATTGCAAAAAAGGAAAATCAGTAATGCGGAACTTTACCAATTTTTTAATGCTGACACTAGTAAAAGAATTCTTCATTTCTTCTCTCTCTCTCTCTCTCGCCATATATCAAATTTTTGGGAGAGTTGAGAGAGTGCTGATTCAAAAATCTTTTTTTTTCCTCATGATTTACACAGCCCACACTAAAAATGCATAGTGGTGCATGGTGCATATATGAAGTAGAGACATATATATTTACAGTTGTATGGATGAAAAGTCCCCACTCTCTCCACATAAAATTGAATCCCCTTTTTTTACCTTTTGTGGGACTTTTTATCAGTGTCCCCATTTGAGGGAGGAAAAGTTGATGACATAATATTTAATTTCTGTGTTGTTGTCGTTGTCCTCTTTTCCATTGTATTTGTGGTTAGTATGTGCATTGTACAGGGACAGGGGCAGGGATAGAGATGTAGAGGATAGAGAGAATATTATAATAAGAAAATATTTCCATTTGTTTGAATGTCCAGAGGGGGGAATATAAAAAGATGGGAAATGGGAGGAAATAGGAAAATCTCTCCCACCATGCACTCTCCCTCTCCAAGTCGCAAGGCTTTTTGAAAAGGATTTTGAGTCTCTGACTCTCTCTTTAGAAATTGTAGAGAGAGAGAGAGCCCCAAAGCCCGCAGTCTCTTCTAGTTGTGTTGAGTTGAGTACTTGAGTATTTTGAGCTGGGAGCGAGACGATTCTGCGGTTCTCCTCATTCGCACGTGGGATCTTGGAGAGGAGAGAAGGAGCAAGTCGAGGTAGAATTTTTGGGTGAGATCATCTTCCTTTCAATTTTCCTACATAAAGAGAGAGAGAGTACACTAGTGAGTGATATATATAAAGTGTTTGTGTGTGTGTGGAGAGTCAGAGCCAGATTTTCTCTTTAACTATTCCTCCCATTCATTTGAATATCCAGAGAGAGTCTCATCCATTAGTCAAAGTTGTACATGTATATTTTGTATATGTGTACAACTCAAAGTTTCCCTTTTGTATGTAGCCCAAACTAAATCTTTTGCCATGGCCATAAAAACCTTTTCCTATATTTTTCATCCGTCTCTCTCTCTCTCTCTCTTTTTTGTAAATAAAAGAAGAGCCTATATTATTTTCCATTGTAATTGTTTACTTTTATACATAAAAAATTCCCCTTCATCTTTCCTTGGAGAGTCATTTTTTTTCTCTTTCACTTTCACTCTTTCACTTTCAAAAAAACATTGGACTCCCTTTCTCCCCCCATTCTTCATCTATCAACTCATCCTTCTCATCCTTTTTTAGGAATATTGAAGTTAAAATGGTACCCAGTGAAATTTTTTTTTGTTATTTCCCTCGAGTCCTAGTAAACATGGAGTTTGATGGGAGAGTGTCTGTACAAGAGAGAGAGTGAAAGGGAGAAGTGTCATGTTGAGCCATTTTCCCCCATTGGTTGTTTTTGGGGTGTGTTTACACTCATGTTTAAATAATCTACCTTAACTAAACATCTCTTCAGACACTCTCCCAAATATTTCTCCTTTGATACTCTTTATTCTCAAATTCTTTGGGTAAACTTTGCCTTTTTTTATTTTCTCTCTCTCTCCTTTTACGTCTTTCTCCCGCTTTTTGGCGAGTCTTGGGTGTAGATTTGCTCACCCTGATTTTTATTTTGTACCAAAATGGAAACAGAGTCCCATGATGGTAATTTCGTGTAGTTTTAGACCTTCAGACGTTGGAATCTCAAAATTTAGAAAAAAATACATAAAATCCCCTAGCCTCTGTATATTTACAACAGATAAAATAAATTTCTCTCATAGGACAAACTCTCAATTGTGTAGACTGTACAGAATACAAAATTTGGACAATGAGCTCCGTCTCTAGAATAGACGAGAGAAATTCTTTACAGACTTTTGAGTCTTGCCTTGATGGTTATAGTTATAGCCAATAGCCATAGGGGAGAGAGAGAGAGGAGATGGGGAAGCATGTTTTTGAATAGATATTATGTTATTAAATTCATTTGAAAAAAAGAGACGGGCCAAGTGTTTCCACAAATTTGACTGCTGTCCCGATTGAGAGAAAGCAAAATATAAAAAAAGAGAAAGTCCGCGGACGGACAGAGAAGAGAAAAGAATTTTCAACTTTTTTGTTTGTTGTTACGTATCATACCAAAAAAAAGAAAGCTAGTCAAGCCAAAGTCAGACAAAAGAAAGACAGTGAGAGGGAGAGTGAAAGTAAGGAAGGAAGAGAGAGAGAGAGAGAGAGAGAAGAAAAAAAACTGGAGCAGACTTGAAAAACGTTGATCCTGGCCCTGACTCTCCATTTCTTTCACTTTATGGACGTGAAAGAAGGAGGGAGGAGGGAAACATTGTGAGGGAGAAAGTTTAATGTATAAAAAGTCACAGCGCACGAGTCTTCTATTAGGCAGCAACAGGAATTCAATTTGGTTGTCGTGAGAGAGAGAGAGAAAGTGAAATTCCGAGTGTCGGTTGGGAGATGTTTTTTTGTACTGGAAACTACAAAGAAGAGAGAGAGAGAGAGAGGGAGGGAAGTAGAACTAGCACATGGAACATAATAAAAAAGTGTATCATGGTACACAGAGAGTAAAAGTTGGAGCTAAAAAGTATTGTAGATTTTCTTCTTCTTTCTCCAAGAAATAATATCATTTGACAGGATATATAGACACGAAAGAAATAGTGGGAATTGAAACGAACAGAGTACCAACAGTATCACCCATTCCTCTTGAAAAAACTCTCAAAGCAACATTTTTTTAGAAGAGACTCTCTCTACATGTTTTCATGTAATAGGGCTCTTTACTTTGGATTTTTTCGGATCGTCCCAAAAAAATATAGCACGTTTTTCCATTCTTTTCCTCTATCCTCTCTCTCTCTCTCTCAAAATCCATCTGTTTCTTTTACAAATACTTTATGCTTTCTCTCCCATAAGTTTTCTCCACAAAAAAACCCCTCTAAACTATTTTCCCTACTTTGTATCAAAAACAGTTGTGGCCACAACTAAACTTTAATTGTAATTATTGAACATGGAATATTGACATTCTTGATTTTTTTAATGTAGGAAACTGGATGACAGAGACAGAAGTTTACAAGGAGGAGAAAGTAATTAAGTTGATGAGAAGTGAAGAGAAGAAAGTAAAGGACTTGTCCTTGAGATTTGAAGAAAAAAAATTTTCTTTTGAAAAATTCATCAAAGTGAAATGCAAATAGTCAAGTTGACTCCAAGGGCATAGAAAATAAAGAAGATTCTGAGAAAAATAAATAAATTTATATTTTCAGTGTCATCCATCCTGCAACCTGTCCTTTTAATTTCCGATTGTCAAAAATTTCCCTTTTGGTGCTCCGTACAAGTTCTACAGTGAAAGAGAGAAATTCTAGAAATAGAAAACAAGAGAGAAAAAAATGATGAGGGAAAGTTAAAAAAAACTTTAATTTAATCTTCATTTTAATGACAGACTGACGGGGAAAGTAATAACCAATTGGAGTGTACAGATACATGTGGAGAAAGGTAAGAAGTGGGAATTGTGTTTTGTGTCCCCAAAAATCAACGTACAAGTTTTTTTTCCTGGAAAGACTTTCTCTACAAATATATCATTCCCGTGTCTTCTGTTTTTTGTGACTCAAGTAATATGACATCGAGACAAGGAGGACTCAAGTGAAGAAGAGAAAAAAAAAGATTGAATGACTTGGACACAAACTGTCAAACTTTTAGCTTCTTCTTGTTCTTTCTCCAAAGACAGCACGCCGTTTACTCATTTTGTATAGCTACAAAAAAAAGTATAGACTTGTATTACTTTTTTTTGATTGTGTCTTGTGATGTCATTGGCTCATCGTCATCGTCGTACAATTTTCTCGTTGTAACTAACCTCCCTCTCTTTTGTCTTTTTGTTTTCTCTTTTTTTTGGTGCTTCGTGTGGATTTTGTTTTGCCTCAATTCCTTGTTTTCTACTTTCTCCAATGACTCTAGTCACAAAGTCAACATTGTCCAGGAAGGAATTTTCTTCAAGTTCAACCACAAGGTAAAAATTAGTGGCCCAATATTTTTTTAACTGTAGTTTTTTCCTGGCTATTTCCTTCAAAAATATTTTGTGGGAGTACCAGAAACTGGAATTACATGAATTTATTTTTAGAATTGGAATTGGAATATTAAATTCACAATTTACCAGACATTTTTTAAACAAAAAAATCTCTTTCTACAAAAAAATATTAGAAAAAGAGAAAGTTTAAATAGGTAATAAAATAAGAAGGAGGGGGGAGGGGAAATTTGCTGACTATGACAGAAAAAATGAAATAGTCGACTTGAGTAAAGTTACAATGTATACAATTTTTGTAGATATGAATGTAGACCACAAAAAAAGAGAGAAGAAATCCCCTTGTGTGTGTCAAGTGGAATGGAAGTTTGTCGCATAGCCTTTTTTTAAACATTATATAACCAAACCAAAAAATATATATACTTATGAAAAAAAAGCCTATAGGTAAAAGAGCGGGGGTATCTGTAAAATGGTTGAGTTGGTCCAAACTAAAAAGCCTGCCAGGGATTTGAACGTTAAGTGTCGTTTATTTTGATTCCTGAAATATAACCTCTAATTCTATACCCCTATAAATTATTTTATATATAAAATTTATACATCTACAAGTACACAATCATTGTGAACATAGGGCTTTAAACTGTAGTTGGCAGTTAAAATTGTATAAAAATGTATAAGAAAAAACTGATTATTTTTATGTACAAAATTTCTCTCTCTTTGTATAAACTTGATTCTATTACCACAAGAAAAAAAAAGAGATTCTTCTAAAACCATTGTTTTTTTTTCCTTTTTTTAAAAATTCAGCCTGAGATTGTTCCTCCACTTGAACTTTTTTTCTATAAAATCCACAGAATGTGACTCTCTGTATACAAAATTTAAGGTTCCTTTTGTGAATTGTGGAGTATCATACAAACAGACAAAAGAGAAAGAGTTGGGACAATTATATGGGCATATTGTAATCTGTATAGTTTGGCCCTAGTACAAAAGACAAGGGGCTACGAGGATATGAGACTATTTTGTGAAATACATACAGTAGACTCTAAGAGAGAAAGTGATTAATAGCTGTACGGTTGGTGAAAGGTGAGCATACCTCTGGATATGGAGGGGTTGGAGGGAACAATAGTGGGCCATGTTTTGGAGGGACGAAGCCTGGACTCTTTTGTTGAGTTTTACTACTCTCCAAGACCAAGAATGTCTTGGTTTTACACTCCCCAAAAAGGAATGGCTCATACACATATACTTTTATTATTATTACCTTCATCCATGCATCCCCATTCCCTTCTTAAATGAAATCATGATCATCACAATCACAAGCTCCAGTCTTCTTTTTTTTCTTATGTTGTCCCCATCCACATAGTGGGACTATGGTGGTGGAAGGGAAAAGGGAAGAAAGTATGAAAATGGTGCATAAGTAAAGAGAAATTCTTCTTTTACCTCTATAAAATATAACCTTAATGCGCAAATACTTGTCTCTCTCTCCCTTTTAGTAATATCCTCAAGTTATGGGCATGAAATTTTGGACGAGAAAATGGTCACACTTTCTCTCTCTCTCCTGGAGAAAGGGGGGAGTCTTCATACATATACATGGGAGTACATGTATATTGTTTGCATTGTTCTCCGGATATAAAGTTGAAGATTTATTTGAGTTAGTCCTTCTCCCTCTTTCTCTGTGTTCTATGTGGGTGACTCTTGTCACCGCTTTAATTCCCATATTACAAAATTGAATCCCCTCTTCACATATATACAGACAGTTTATGTAGGGTAACATGAAAACATGGACATGAGTTTTGTGGCAATGGCAGTGGCAATGACCAAATTACAAACAAAAACTTAGACTTTTATATAAAGTACAGATATAATACCTATGTGTACAATATATTGTACATGTACAATGGACAGATACTTATAAGAGGCTAGGGAATTAAATTAGGTATAATTGCTCCCAAAGTAATTATATCTTCTAACGACAAATCTGTCTCTCTAGACTCTAGAACATTATTGTCTGATCCAATTTAATGAAAATGTGGTCTCTCTCTCTGTCTCTCTAGTTGAAGTTCTAGATAATATTTTATGGGGAGCAAACTATCTATTTTTTTACTTGTTCTCTTGGACAAGAAACTCCATTTCCGTCCTCCCAAATTCCCAATGTGTAATTACAATAAGAAAGTTGTTCTCAAGATTTTATATACACTTTCTGTACTTATGCCAGCCTGTGTGTATGTACAAATATTTTATTGGATATCTCAAGCACTAAACCTCATTTCGTTGTGTGTGAGATTATGATTAGGTTATTATTACGACAATTGAATTCCTTTCTACAGAGAGAGAGGGGGGAGGGGGATACCACAAACAGTTTTTATGAGAGAGCCAATAAAGGGGACACCAACATCCAACATGGGAGAGAGAGAGAGATTGTGTTATATGGGTTGGATGGAGACGATGTGAATGTAGATTTTGTTTGTAGGGAAACGTGATTACATTTCCGTTGAGGAAAATCCACTTAAGAAATCTTATTTAAGTCAATTTAACAACTTTAGTCCATGTGGTGTAAAAGGAGAGAGAGAGAGAATGACATGGTTTCATACCCATTTTCTCTTCTTCTTTTTTTAAATGATAAAGAAAATCTCTTGTAGATTCTCTCCTTCCCTCTCTCTCTCTCTCTATCTTCAACTTTCATTTCCAAAACCCATTTATTTATTTCCCCTCTTCTACTGTAGAGTAAATCTATCGAGTTGTACTAGACTTGTTACACAAGGGCAGAGGCGGGGGTTCATTTTGGATGGTGGGAGAAAATAGGTAGCAGATTGTTGCCAAATTAAATTTTAACCGAGTTTTCCGGAAGCTCTTCCATCTGGCTCTGGCTATTCCTACTATAGGTACTGTTCCTGGAAATTTCCCCGGTTTGAACTCTCTCGCTCTCTCATTTCCGCTGGATTTTTTGACAATAATATACAGTTGTTGTACTGATAGTTTGGGGTTGGAAATTTTAGTTTTTTTACAATCAAGATTTTGAAATTTTGGAAAGTCTAAAAAAATAATTTTGGGGAAAAGTTTTTTAACTATGTTGTAAACTTGAGGTTCTTTTTGTGTGTGTAGAGAGAGAACATGGAAAGTCAAATTGGATTTTGAAGACTGTCATATTTCATTGTCATTTACGTATTGTCAATTTTATATTCCTCTTTTTCTTTTGTACAGGCAGTCATCTCCTCCTGTTTGTGACGTCCCTCTTTTCCCTTGTCGGCTCGTTAATCAATTTTCTAACATTCTTGGAAATGTAGAGCTCTCTCTCTCTCTGAGGTTGATTGCACTCTTTTTTCTACTCCCATTGTCCTATTTATAAGACAAGAGAAGCCAAAAACTAATATAAATGTCAAGGAGGAAGGAAGGAGACTTGATCAAGTTTTTCTTTTTTTTAAAAAAAACGACAGTTTTTTAGGCTTTTCATTACCAAATTACTTTTTGTAGAAAGAAAAAAATGAGGGAGGGGAGTTGACATGAATTTGAAAATATTTCAATTATTTGGGGGCTAATGAAATTAACTAATTTAATTAGTAGACTAAAGTTAATAATTTAATATTCCAAGGTCTTTATCTGTAGAACCACAAAAAGATAAAAATATTTTTTTACCTTTTTTTACACAATAAAAAAACTGGATAAAATTTGTCGAACAAAATGAATTTAGTTGAACAAAGATAAACATTTGTGATTGTGATTTTAATCACAAAAAAATATAATGTTTTATTCAAATTTAAATATGAATACAGTTAAAAAGAGGAGTTAAAAATGTCCACACCTTATTTTTTTATTCAATGAGGGGCATCCGGTAAGATGAACAATGATAATAATAGCACAGGTTAAAAAAAAGGTACAGTCCACTGACCTGGAACTTAAATGATTCGCACTAAATACACAAAATAGTAAAAGGATTAAATGCATAATGCAATTTATAGTGAGCAATATTTTTAACAAAAAAATCTATTTTTCAATGTCCCAGTTTTTTATACGAGGACTTGAATTAAAAATATTATTCAGTAGAGAGTACGCCTTCTGTCTGTGGACACACCTATAAAAAAACAATAGTTTATTTTATACCCAAGCAGACTTTTGTATTGTCTGTGTTATATTTGACAAAAGTCAATGATTCGTACAAAAAA
This sequence comes from Arrhopalites spinosus, assembly GCA_034700945.1. Classification (NCBI taxonomy): domain Eukaryota; kingdom Metazoa; phylum Arthropoda; class Collembola; order Symphypleona; family Arrhopalitidae; genus Arrhopalites; species Arrhopalites spinosus. Next base: position 79,668 of record JAQIVZ010000291.1, read on the forward strand.
AAAGTTTTGTTATCTGTTATAATTTTAAATATAATGTTATATAGTTTAAATGTACTTTTTTTATATTTGTCGTACTCGTGTGGCACTGAAATCTCATTTTTTTATTTTGCCTATGACCTACAATGGAATTTAAAATGTGTATTTTATATTTTTAATACTAATTGAACATTTCCTCTCTGTATCTCTCTCTATTTGATTTGAAAATGATTTTTTTTTGTTGAAAATATTCCGGTTTTACATTTAAATATTATCACAATCTGTACCATTTAATAAAATTACTGATACTGATGTATACGCACTGTAAATGTGAAGACCCATGAAATTTTGTACCGTTAAAATTGTGACAATTTTTAAAGTGTTTTGTGATTTTTTATTTTTATGAGCTAATTTGACAATGGAAAAGGATAACCAAAAAATTTCACTTTGTTAAATTGTAAAATTTGTCATTATTTTTTTTTAAATGACAATTTTTGACAATGATCTTGACTGTCTTTCATCCGGAGTTGGAAAAGTTTTATGGAATATGGAATACTTTTTTCTCTTTTTGTTTATTAAGACTCAAAGATATAAAAAATGGGGTTTAAGTGACATGTCATTAAAGAATATTAAAATTGAGAATATTTTTTATCATCAATTATTTTTTTGGGACATCAATAGATCTATCAAACAAATTTTATGCTGAAAGTTAACTTTTCATGATAATGATAATGACAAGATAAATTTTCAAGCTTAAATTTACGTCACTACTAAAGACTTGAGTCTCTTTATTGTTTAATGGAGGATGAAAATGGAGATTGTTCAATGATTGGAAAAGATCATCAAATTTTTTTTACATTAATCTGTACACAAAATACAGATTTGTCTATAATAATTCTGCATCATAAAATTCGCAACATATTCATTTTTTAATACAAAAAATTGCTCATTTCTAATTATTTGTCGATAATTTCAGAAATTCTAGTTTCAAAAAAAATGATTCCAACAACGTAATTTCCGTCATCTTTTCACCCCTTGCGTGAAGATCAAGGATTGAGAATTCTCTAAAGATGACAAATTTTTTTTGGGTATATCCCAAATGAAGGTCTAATAGACTTACCAGAAGTGCTCAAAAGAGAGAGAGAGAGATAAAAAAAGATTTTCAAAATTTGACATGAAACTTTAATGGCATGTCAGTAAAAATTGAGAGCACGCTTCTCTGGAAGAATGAGAGACACCCCATCAAATTTCTCGAGGGAATATCAAATGACATTTTTTTCCACCTTTTGGTCATACCAGAAAAATATTAGAGAAGATTTTTTTTCAAGAAAAATAAAACCAAAAAAAAAAGATTCTCAATCTCAACCTACCTAAAGTATTTCTCAATACTACAGAAAAAACTACATTTTTGAAGACAGGCCACTTGTGACCATTTTTTTCTTGAGTCGACACGGTACATCCATGGTCAATTCTCGTCTCTTCTTTTTTTTGGACGTGAAGTGTGGACGGTCGAATGATTCTCAAGGCCAAATTAACTTTTTTTATACTTTTGGACTATCCCAGTCTCTTCACAGGACTCGCATTAAAAACAGAACAAGAGTGAAATGTGTAGCTCAGAATTTACATTTTTTTATGTAAATTTTATTCAATAAATATCTCAACATGAAAATAGAGAGGTACTCGTTCAATATGTGATCTCGGTGATCTCAGTGATTTAGTCACTAGTACAGTATGTGATTTCAAATTTCAGAAGTGATCTCACTTTTATTTTATGGTTTAGCATGTGATCTCAAATTTCAGAAGTAATCTCACTTTTATTTTATGGTTTAGCATGTGATCTCAATGGGAGACAAATATT